>NW_020716955.1:353343-379162 GCF_900518725.1 Notechis scutatus | reverse complement strand
CTTCTTCTTCTTCTTCTTCTTCTTCTTCTTCTTCTTCTTCTTCTTCTTCTTCTTTCTTCTGGTTGCTGGTTGCTGGTTGGATGTGCCCAAAACATTGTTGCTTTTGACATCACCAATCATTGTTCCAGTTTGTCCATCTTACTAAGTTAGCAGGGGTCTTCAAACTTGACAGTTTTAAGACTTGTGGACTTCAACTCCCAGAATTCCTCCTCCAGTCCTGTTAGCTCAGGAATTCTGGGAGTCAAAGTCCACAAGTCTTAAACTTGCCAAGTTTGAAGACGCTTGTTCTTTTATTTAATCATGTTTCAATAGGCCAATTATGTGGCGGGTTAAGCCAATTATATCCTCATCGGAAAATCCTTGCTGCTGTCAATACATGCAAATATGTGTGTGTGTGTGTGTGTGTGTGTGTGTGTGCGTGCAGGTCTTGGCGTGTTCGGGTCTTTTCCCGTGTAAGATTGAGAGCATCTTGGCAATGTTTTGACGAGGTCCCACTCGCCATCTTCAGGCTGGCGCTTTCGGCTTCGTGCTTGTTTGCTCACACATGCACGAAGCTGAAAGCACCATCCTGAAGGTGGCAAGTGGGACCTCGTCAAAACGTTGTCAAGTTGCTCTCGATCTTACACGGGAAAAGACCCGAACACGCCAACACCTGCATACCTGTACCCGTGAAAATCTACAAAAACATGTATGTATGTATGTATGTATGTATGTATGTATACATCTCTCTCTCCCTCCCTCTCATATGGCCCTCTGGCATTATACCCGACAAAAATATAGATTTAAATGCACAGACCTAAAAGGCCTTTAAAATGGGCACGATAGAGAGGTATGCATTGAGCCTTGGCTTTTGTTCAGTGAAGTGGCATGACTGGGTTCATTGGGATGTGGATATGCCACATCCGTCCATCATTGCCAAGAGGCGGATGAGTAATGGAGGCTGTGTGAGGGCGGGCATTCCTGCACAAGAAACCCAGTTCTGAAACTTAGTAGTGGGTGTGGTGCGTGCGTTTATCTCGAGCAGAAGAGGAAAAATATGCAGGCACGAATCAAAGGCATGCAGCAAGCTGTCTATAAACAAACAGGGCTGCCATAATTATCTCCCGCAGGATCTATTTCCCCCAGCTGTTCAGACAGCTGCAGATAGGAAATACTGTAGATGCGTTGCAAAAAGAAAAAAGCAGCAGCAGCAGCAGCAGCAAAAAACCAAACCACTGTTGCTCTAAGCCTTTTTTTTTTGTCAGCTACCAAACTGGAGGACCAAAGAGGGGAATAGAAAAAAAAAAGACCGAATTAGCAATGACAGCAATGAAGCTTTCTATATTTAAAATACTAGCTCGATACCCTTGCTTCATTACGAAACTATGTGGTCAGGCTTAGTTTTTGGGGAGGAAAATAAGTGGGGGGGGGGGAGAAATTCTTCCTCTGACTACCAGCATCCATTGGTATTCATCTGGCTAGCATCCTGTCAGTGTGTGAGAGTTGAGGGCTGTTTGGAAAGTGAAACAGTATTCGCTGTGTGAGCAAGAAGGAGACAGCAAGGAGCCTGGGCATGGCTTAGCTCAACTGTTCTGTACTAAAAAGCTGCTTGGTGCTGAGAAACTGAAACTGAAACTTCTCTGCTTGTGTTTTGCCTTTGGAAGAGATTTCTTTTCAGGTGGGGAGGGGGAGTAGAACTCCTTAGCATCAGAGCGTGTTAATAATAATAATATAGGAAGTACTAATGCTCTGATGGTCATTTCAAAAAAAACCTTTCTTAGTGAGCACCGAGAAGCCAAGAGGAACATACGTGCCCAATTTCAAGTTTGTAGGCTTTACGGTTCTGGAGATTTTGTGATGATGCTTGAATGGCATTTCGCTTATATATATATATAGACACACACACACACACACACACACACACACACACACAGAGATTTCTGTAGATGGCACGCTCTGGATTGGAAAATAAGCACAGGGTTGATTTTATAACGCAGCTTGCTTAGTTGAAACCCAGAATGTGGGACTGTGGGAAAATGGTTCACCTCTCTTAATACAAACTGAGTTTTCACAACAGGCTGAAAAAGGTAGACGGTATCTCCCTTGGGGATGTGATCCGCAGCATTCTTTGCCTCCTCGCTCTGGTGGGTTAGGTAGATGTGACCGGCAAGAAATAACCTGGTCCCTCAGATAACCTGGTCCCAAGCCATGGAGGCTTTTAAAGGTGACAACCAGCACCCTGAATTGCACCTGGAGAAATTGTTCCTTTCGGTGTGAGAAAATCCACCAGTAAAATATTCATGGAGCCATGGGTTGTCTACCTTTAGCATCCTTGATGGAAACATCTAGAGAAGTTCCTCAGATGACATGTTGCCTGAGACTGAAGATGCTACAGGAAAAGCCGAAGTAGAAGTGAGATATTTTTTTTGTCTCACCCTTCTGAAGTGTTGCCGAATAAGCCTCTTGATGTGGTTTCCTTTTATTTTCACAGTTCTAATGTGCTCACACACATATATCCACACTTTTGATGTACTCCTCTCTACGTCTCTCTCTCTCTCTTCCTTTGTAAGGGTGTCCTTTCATTTTATGGAGCAGCGATCCTTGAATTTCATGATGGTGATAGGATTTTATAGTTTCAAGGCAGGGGAAAATTGAGCTGCGTTTCTGCTGCAGCTCCATCAAAGGACATCAAAATTCCAGAAGTTCCTCATATCTTCTTTTGGACACAGAGAAGTTTCCCAATTCAGGGCTTTTCCAGCTAAGAACTGTAGAAATAACCCATGAATAGGGAAGATCTCCCTGCGTCCAAAAACAAGACAGAGGAACAACTGGAAGTTTTCTGTCCTTCAATGGAGCTACAGAAGAAGTGCTACCCGCAGCTTACTTTCTCAGTTAGGGTAAAAAATGAACAGAACAGAATAACAGAGTTGGAAGGGACCTTGGAGGTCTTCTAGTCCACCCCTCCTGCTCAGGCAGGAAACCCAAATGGTTATCCAACCTCTTCTTAAAAATCTCCAACATTGGAGCGTCCAAAACATGTGGAGGGAAAGAAGTTTCTTTGGGGCCATGGGTGTCTGTCGTTAGCAGCCTTGATGGAAACATTTAAAGATGCTTTCTTAGATAAAATGCCACCCAAGACTGAAGATGCTACAGGAGAAGCAGAAGGGGAAGCGAGAGAAGTAATTGTCCTCACTGTTAGGAAGTTTTTCCTTAAGTATTTCAGAAGTATTTCACCAGAAGAGTCCTCCACTCCTCTGCTCGCAACGTAATACCCTACTACACCACCAGGCTTGAAATGTTGGGCTTGGATAACCTTAAACTATGCTGCCTACAGTTGGATTTAAGTGTAGTACAAAAAAATTATCTGCTACAATGTCCTACCAGTCAATGACTACTGCAGCTTCAGCCACAACAATACAAGAGCACGCAACAGATACAAACTCAATGTCAACCGCTCCAAACTTGATTGCAGAAAGTACGACTTCAGCAAACGAGTGCTCAACGCCTGGAATGCACTACCTGACTCTGTTGTTACATCCTCTAAAGTCCACTCCTTTAACCTTAAACTATCCACTACTGACCTCACCCCATTCCTAAGAGGTCTGTAAGGGGCGTGCATAAGTGCCCCATTGTTCCTACCACCCCTGTCCTATTGTTTCCATTTATTCGAACCTATTTCCTGTATTCATACTCATGTTTATACTTACTCCTATTATCTTGTAAGCGATTGACAAATCAAATAAATAAATAAAATAAAAAAATAAAAGAAGGAAGGAAAGAAGGAAGGGGGAAGGAAGGAGAACAGGGAAGGGGAAGGAAGGAAGGAAGGAAAGAAAGAAGGAAGGAAGGGAGGAAGGAAGGAAAGAAAGAAAAGAATGGAGGGAGGAGAGAAAGGAAGGGAGAGAATACCCATTCCTAAGGGGCATACATAAGTGCACCATCGTGCCTACCGTCCCTGGCCTTTTTTTTTTTTTGCTTGGAAGGATGGTTTAATAGTGAAGCAGAACCAATAAGCAGGTGTGATTCTGGGTAGCTGACCACATGGAGTAGAGGGATATATATATATGGGGCTCCAGCTAACCTTTTATAATCACGTTTTTTTTATTTCAATCTACACATACACAACATTATATTAACAGTGTGGCATCAATATATCATACATTTTAGTACAGGAAAAATTAATAATACCAATCATATCTCTCAATACACATATTTACATTAAATCATAATCCTTCATTGCTTATTTCTACTGTCCCTGTCCTATTGTCCCCATTTATTCATACCTATTGCCTGTATTGTTACTCATGTTTATACTTATACCTATTATCTTGCAAGCGATTGACAAATCAAATCAAATCAATAGATAAAAATAATTCCAGGTTGCTTCTCTCCTTGATTAGTTTCCATCCTTTGGAGGTTTAATTCTTTCCTTCTCGGGCCTTTCCTAATTCTTTCCTAATCCCTGCCTTTTTTACTCAAGACACTTGAGCTGACAGATGCTCCGTCAAGCGAAAGATGGCTTGGCAGGGCTGTGTTTCCCTTTTTCTTGGCAACCGACGCACGAGAAAGCCATGAGCATGTTGCTTTTTTGTATTCTCTCATGCTGCTCCTTGGAGATTTTACCCGAAGAAGGAAACACAACTCAACCTGTTCGGTTGCTATGAAGGACGAAAACTCGTATTTAGGTCTGGAGTGAATATCTGGGTTGGGTTTCTTCAATTTCCTTTTGGAGGTTCGTGAAACCTTGTGGTGGGAGCATCAGTGCAATTTGGTACAATGCAAACGTGGAGGAACTGGGCATGGCTAGTCCTGATAGCAGTGTTCCAATATTTGAGGGGCTGCCATAGAGAGGAGGAAGGGGTCAAGCTATTTTCCAAGGCACCCCAAAGGCCAGACAAGGAATAATGGATGGAAACTGAAAAAGGCGAGATTCAACCTGGAAATAAGGAGAAACTTTCTGACAGTAAGAACAATCAACCAATGGAACAGAAGTTGCCTTCGGAAGTTATGGGAGCTTCATCCTTGGAGGCTTTCGAGAAGAGACTGCACTGCCTTCTGTCAGAAATGGTGTAGGGTCTCTTGCTTGGGCAGGGGGGTTAGACTAGATGACCTCCAAGGTCCCTTCCAATTCTTATTTTGTTCTGTTTGAGATATCTGACTAGACAACTACGCTAGAAAGAGTGCAGAGAAGAGCAACCAGGATGATTAGGGGACTGGAGACTAAAACATACGATGAACGGTTGCAGGAACTGGGCCTGGCTAGTCTAGGGAAGAGAAGGACCAGGGGAGACAGGATAATAGGATAATATTTGAGGGGTTGCCACAGAGAGGAAGGGGTCAAGCTATTTTACAAGGCACCCGAAGACCAGACAAGGAATAAGGGATGGAAACTGAACAAGGAGTGAGATTCAACCTGGAAATAAGGAGAAACTTTCTGACAGTGAGAACAATCAACCCATGGAACAGAAGTTGCCTTCGGAAGTTGTGTGAGCTTCATCCCTGGAGGCTTTCAAGAAGAGACTGGACTGCCATCTGTCAAAAATGGTGTAGGGTCTCCTGCTTGGGTGGGTGGGGGGTTTGGACTAGATGACTTACAAGGTCTCTTCCAACTCTACAAATAGTCTCCTTTGTAAGCCAAGACCTACCTATAATATGTAGGAACGTTGACCTAAGCATAAGGGGCGGAAACGTGTTTTTAAACTCCAGAACCATGAGGTAACACTGGGAAGTGGCTCAGACAGACGCCTCCCTAATGGAGTAGCAATACATATTAAAAAGGAAAGGAGATGCAAGACAATCACGAGAGCAAAATTCTGTTTTTATAGCCAGTCTCAATCAAAGTGGTTTAAGCTTTCCCGCGGAGTTGATTTCCTGGTAGGGTCTACTTTAGTGGGGCTGACCCACATTTTTTCCACCCATGCATCGAGAATAAATAAACTTTGTATTATTTGCAGGTGTTTGTTTGGCATGCACACACGCAATGCATGCCTACAAGGACATCACAAGGACACTTGGGCAAGGCCGAGTTAATACAGTTTTTTTTCCACCGGGTTGCAAACCTGTAGGGAAAAATACAGGGAGTAGTACGATGACCGTTCAGCCCGAGATTTTTGTGGCTAAGCGAGACGTTGGTGAAGTGAATTTTGCCCCGTTTTTACGACCTTTTCTGCCCCACTCTTAAGCGAATCACTGCCATTGTTCAATTAGTATTACGGTCGTTAAGTGAGCCTGGCTTCTCCATTCCACTTTGCTTGTCAGAAGGTCGCAAAAGGGGATCGGACGCTGCAACCGTCATAACTGTGAGTCAGTTGCCAAGCCTCCAGATTTTGATCACGTGAAGGTGGGGAGGCTCCAACAGTCGTAAGTGTGAAAAATGGTCGTAAGTCCCTTTTTTCAGTGCTGTTGTAACTTGGATCAGTCACTAAATGAGTTGTTGTAAGAGGAGAACTATTTGTAAGTGGGTGTGATCCTTGCTTAGAACATAGAAAACACCCCTTTTTTCTGAGTGGGAATCTACTAGCACATTAACATTTAATCTTATTTTATTGCTTTTATCTGGTGGATGTCAGAATGTAGATTTTTGCCCTTGTTCCATGGGATCAGCTTTTAATCATTTTATTAACCAATGTTTAATGAGCATTTCTTGGAGTGTAGCTTTGAATGTGTGTTTCTGCAGGGAGGATAATCACAAATGTTTTTCCCCCCCTTTTTACTGGTTTGGGGTTTCTTTTATGTTTGTATTTTTGACGTGTAGTTTCCATGTTGCATTTTCTTGATTTGTTTGTCATTCTCAAGGCTTAAAATACGTCCTCACAACAAACACATTTGAATTTGACTAATAACGGGAGTGCAGTTTTTTAAAGACACTTTCCCACTTCTACTCAGCTCTTGACCCTTTTCTGGAAGGGTCCCCTGCAAATATTTTGAACACCCGGAACATTATAGAGCAGGGAATATTGCAGGAAAATACCTCTGCGCCTTTACGTCTATGGCTTGAATTTTCAGAATGTGGATGTAAATATTTTGTAGCCATAGCCTTATTGACTAAAGGTTTTCTTAATCGAAAGCAAATATTCTTAGGGGGCTTTTTTAGTCTCCTGCTGGCTCTTTTGAACGCAATTCTTTCTATAATTAAATATATCAGCTGTTTAGTTTCTCAGTCTCAACCCTGATAGTTTTAAAGCTCAGGCTAAAAAAGTGTAGCTAGTTGAGATGATTTTTGCATCCAGAATGCAAGAAACACTCCTTATTAAATTTAGCATGCAAGGAGAAATGTGAGTGCTTTGAAAACTCTTGGAGTGTCCGGTTATATAGATTAATCTTGCCCTGGCTCTTATCGGAAAAAATATCTGTAATTTATCCCTTTGATTAATTACACAGAAGACCATGGACTTCCTGCCTGCATTTTCACAAGAAGCTTCGTACTCCCCTTTAACTTATTGTTAGTGCTTTTTAACCTCTCAGTCCTTGCGTTCAGTGCTTAGTTCAGGGATCATAAATAATGTATATTTTTAGCTTTTCGAGGTTTCCAGACCCCCCCCCCCCAAAAAAAAAATGTCAGAGAGTTGCAGAAGTATCCAAGAACGGAGAGGAAATATGATTTGGACGGTTCAACTCTATTGAGAGTTTTTGGCTGCCCCGTTAAGCCTCCGGAAGAGATTCACTTTAAACATTTTCTGGCTCTGTGAAAAGCGTCTTGTCTCACATTCAACATATAATCTCTGCAAACCACCATTAGCTGGATTCACACAACAGCCAAAGCCCAAATCAAACAACCAGAGGATGTGAATCCAGCCTTAGAAATGCTACATACGGGAGAGGTTCTCGGTTTATAACTCTCACGGAGCCCCAAACTGAGTCCAACTCACTTAAGGACCACTTAGCAACAAACTTCCAGTTGTAAGTCAAGAACTATCTCGCGGTTAGACGGACGTAGGCTTAGAATAACTTTATCATTGCTTCAAATGTACACTAATCGGCATACATTAAAATGAAATCACGGTGCTTGAAATAGATTAACAGCATTGGAAGGGACCTTGTGGGTCATCTAGTCCAACCCCCCACCTAAGCAGGAGACCCTGCACCATTTCTGATAGAGGGCAGTCCAATCCCTTCATGAAAGCCTCCAGGGATGAAGCTCCCACAACTTCTGAAGGCCACTTCTGTTCCATGAGTTGATTGTTCTCACTGTCAGTAAATTTCTCCTTATTTCCAGATTGAATCTCTCCTTGTTCAGTTTCCATCCATTATTCCTTGTCTGGCCTTCGGGTGCTTTGGAGAATAGCTTGACTCCCTCTACTTTGGGGCAGCCCCTGAGATATTGGAAGACTGCTATCATGTCATCCCATCCCTTCTTTTCCTTAAACTAGACATGTCTACTGTCTACCCATGGTTTGCTCGGGTGTACTTCCTTCCTTCCTTCCTTCCTTCCTTCCTTCCTTCCTTCCTTCCTTCCTTCCTTCCTTCCTTCCTTCATTTTGGAAAATAACTTGACTCCCTCCTTCTCTCTGTGGCAGCCCCTGAGATATTGGAAGACTGCTCTCATGTCACCCCATCCTTTTTTCCCTTAAACTAGACATGTCTTCTCTCTCTTTCTTTCTTTCTTGTATTTTCTTTCCTTCCTTCCTTCCTTCCTTCCTTCCTTCCTTCCTTCCTTCCTTCCTTCTTTATCTCTTTCTTTCTTCCTTCATTTCTTTCTTTCTTTCTTTCTTTCTTTCTTTCTTTCTTTCTTTCTTTCTTTCTTTCTTTCTTTCTTTCTTTCTTTCTTTCTTTCTTTCACTTTGGAAAATAGCCTGACCCCCCCTCCTTCTCTCTGTGGCAGCCCCTCAAATATTGGGAGGCTGCTATCCTGTCTCCCCTGGTCCTTCTCATCACTAGACTAGCCAGGCCCAGTTCCTGCAACCATTTGTCGTATGTTTCAGCCTCCAGCCTCCTCACCATCCTGGTTGCTCTTCTCTGCACTTGTTCTAGAGTGTCAACATCTTTTTTTATAGTGTGGTGACCAAAACTGGATGCAGTAGGTGTGGTCTTATTTTTGTGTGTGTGCTAGTTGTGTCTAGTTGCAGCCCCTGAATTCTCCTGCTGAAGTGGCAACACTTTGTGGGTCAAGAGGATAAGCCTTGGATGCTTCTGTTGGGCAAATCCAGGCGAGACTTCCTTTATCCCCTTCCACGCCATCTGGTAACCTTACATGTAAGTACTGCGCGTCTCAAAAATAGCTCTCCAAATATTGTTTATAGATCCGCTGCTGCAATGTAGGTTGAATCCAAGTGGATTGGAAAATACGCAGCTAGGCCTTCACATCTGTTAGGTATTTTCTCCTGAGCTTCTTTCTCTTGCTCTGAAATGAAACGTTCGGCGCAGAAAAAAAACCGTACATTGTCCCAGTTTTCTCTCCTTCCACTGGTACAAATTGTTCTGGAAGGTTCCAAACTCAGGAAAAACTTAGGCAAAGTTTAGATCCAATGGATTAAAGTTGAGAGTTAGTTCTCGGCTTATGACCACAATTGAACCCCAAATTTATACTGCTAACTTGAGACGTCGGTTCAATGAATTTTGCCCCCGATCCACAACAAGTCTTGCCCATCGTTGCTAAGTGAATTGCTGCAAGCGGTTAAATTAGTCGCATGATTGCTAAGTGCACCTGGCTTCCTCATTGACCTGCCTAGTCGGAAGATCGCAAAAGGGGATCCTGCGATCTCAGGACACTTCTAACCAGGGGTGGGATTCTACCAGTTCGCACCTATTCGCTAGAACCGGCTGTTAACATTCTAAGCAGTTTGGAGAAACGGTTGTTAGAAGAAATTACTGGGCTAATCCTGTAAGGAAGGCAGGAAGGAAACATTCTGGTGTTGCTTACAGAAACTGCCTCTCCGTTAACCCTTATTACATTCTTGACAGGACTAGACTTCCTGTATCAGGAACTTCTCTGGAGTTTTTTTCCCCTCCTTTGCTGGTACTTTGCTTGTGTGGAGTGACCATTCAAAGTTACAATGGCACTGAAAAAAGTGACTTATGACCATTTTTCACACTTACGACAGTTGCAGCATCCCCACAGTCATGAGAGGCCGGGTGAGGAGATGTGTGCCTCGATGTGAGTGATGTTGAGTTGGCCACGCCCAGCCAGTCGCATGACCACCAAGCCACGCCCACCAACTAAGCCATGCCCACAGAACCGGTTGTTAAAAAATTTGAATCCCACCCCTGACTGCAACCGTCATAAATATGAGTCAGTTGCATCTGAATTTTGATCAGGTGTCCATGGGGATGCTTCAGCAGGCGTAAAGTGTGAAAAATGGTTACAAGTCACTGTTTTCAGTGCCGTTGTAACCAGTGGTGATATTCAAATTGTTTTACTACAGGTTCTGTGGGCGTGGCTTGGTGGGCGTGGTGTGGCTTGGTAGGCGTGGCTTGGTGGGCATGGCAGGGGAAGGATACTGCAAAATCGCCATTTCCCTTCCCACCCCGCTCACCTGCTTTCCAGCTCCGTTCTCCTGTGCAGGGCAACCAAAGAAGACCCAGCCAATCAGCTGGGACTCGGGAGGCGGAGAATAGATGGGGCGGGGCCAGTTAGAGGCGGGATTTGGCTGTCCTCCAAACTACTCAAAAATTTCCGCTATTGGTTCTCCAGAACCTGTCAGAACTGGCTGAATACCACCCCTGGTTGTAACTTTGAATGGCCACTAAATGAACTGTTGCAAAACGAGGACTAGTTGTAATCAAAGTTTAAATTGAGACAGCATCTGGGCCCCCCAAAACAGATCTTAATTACAATTGGAGACTGTGCAGAAGACACAAATCTTGGCTGTTTTTTTCTCACCATTCATCGGATTCACCGGGTGGCCAAATACATTGGTGCCATTGATTGGCACCGCTGGTATTTGCTTCGCTTGGATTCGGGCATGTGTGAAGCTAGCACTTTGTGGCTTAGTCAATCAACTGTGGTTTAGTAAATGCCAATTTGGTGAGTTTGTCTGAGGGCGGCTCCTGGCTCAGTTCCTATGGCACGCTAAGCCAAACCCAACATACCACATCATTGGTCTGGGGCTCAACTTGGTCGTCTTGTCCTGAGAAAATGTCCAGCCATAGCAATTTTAAAGTAAACACTGAAGGAACTGGGGACATGTGATTGCAAAAGGCCGAGTTTTTATTTAACTTACACTAAACGGCTGACTCAGGCAGGCAAATTTTCTGCTTTGTAACAGTTCGGATGTCCCTTTGGTCAATTATTACTTTGCTCCATTTTTCATTTGGATGTCCCAGGGGACGTTTGTCTCAGGAATGCTTACATGACAGGAGAATTCTTGTTCCCATCTTGGAGAAGAGCAACAGATGGGTCAATATTTGACTTCCAAAATTTGAGGGGCTGCCACAAAGAAGAGGGGGAGGGGGTCAAGCTATTCTCCAAAGCAGGGGTTGCCAACCTTTTGGACCTCAGGGACCACCAAACTCATAATTTTAAATCCCGGGGACCACTAATATGAATTTTGACTCTCTCTGTCCCTCCCTCTCCCTCCCTCCCCCCTCCTCTCTCTCTCTCTCTCTCTCACACACACACACATGCAGGGGTAGGATTTACATTTCTTAACAACCAGATCTGTGGGTGTGGCCTAATTTGTGGGCGTGGCTTGGTGGTCATGTGACTTTCTGGGCATGGCTTGTATATAAATATTATAAATATTTATGTAAATATTTATGTAAAAAAGAGCAACTTTTACCCCAAATCAGGCAAAGCAGGCAGGCAGATTGAGTTGCGCACAGAATCACAGATTCATTCAGAGATCTATCTATCTGCCATCGGCTACCAGAGTCTGCACCGCTTCAGTCCTAAGGAAGGTTTGGCTCTGCTTAAAAGCAGAACCGAGGATCTAAAGATTAGCTAGAAAGCAAGAAATCCAACTGTTTCCTGCTTTCTAGCTAATCTAAATCTCCTGGGACAGCAGAATAGCTGATGGTCGGAAAAAGGAAAAATAGCAACTTAGCAGTTTGCTAAGCAAGGAGTGAGTGGGCAGGGATGGTTCCTGTGGACCATGTGAGCGACGCAAGCCTTGTGTTCCCACGCAGCCTGGATTAATTGCTTTGGGAGTGACATTTCTCTGCAGACCACCAAAATTTTCTTGCGGACCACCGATGGGCCGCGGCCTACTGATTGGTGACCACTGCTCCAAAGCTCCTGAAGGCAGGACAAGAAGCAACGGATGGAAACTGATCAAGCAGAGATTCAATCTAGAAATAAGGAGATATTTCCTGACAGAATCAGTGGAACAACTTGCCTCCAGAAGTTGTACGTGCTCCATCACTGGAGGTTTTCAAAGAAGAGACTGGACAGCCATTTTTAATTTTCAATTCAGAATGTCAACTCATAAAACATTCCTAGGCCTGTTTTAGTCGTTCCCATTAAAAAAAAACGGGGAGGAAGGAAATATGGAAAAGCAGTACAGCAGTTTGAAAGTGAAAGTACATTCCAACTCTTATCTTTAAAAGATTGTGACTAAACTACCAGAGCTTTTGCCCGCGAATATGTTTAATTGGAGAACGTGAATGATGACACCCAGCCTGTGAAGGTGCTCAATTGGAGAATCTGATTTATGACACACCCAGGGGAGAGAGGGGAAACAGGGTCACAGGGGACTGTAAATGACGTGTGCAAGAGTTGGCTTCATACAGGGCAGTGCCAGTTTGTCGCCTCTAATGAATCCTTGGAAGTTTTTTGAAGTTTGGCTCGAGGATCATGATTTAATTACAGCGATTGCTGGAATCCTGACACAGAATACAGTTGGAAGGGAGTGAGGATTGTATTAGGTTTCTGGGCTGCTACTGAATACTACTGGCTCATATTTAAGGGATCGTCTACTGGGACTCCAAGATCCTACTCACAGTTACTGGTTTTGAGCCAGGTGTGACCTAACCTGTACTCTTAACTTTGGTTTATCTTGCCTAGGTGTGTAAAACCTTGCTTTTCTCCACATTCAATTTCATTTGGTTGGATAGGGTCCATTGTTCAAATGTGTCAAGGTCCTTTTGGATCCTGAACTTGTCTTCTGGGGTGTTGGCTATTCCGTGTTATGTTCCGCATTTTTTTGTCCGGAATAGCATAGGATCTCCTGCTTGAGCAAAGAGCTAAACTAGTGAAGCAAGTATTGTGTGAATTTCAGATCAGCAAGAAGTGTACCCTTGGGCACTATGGTGTGGGTATGTGTTATATCTTGTCTCCAAAGGGCGCCTTGGTGCTTACTGTTTCATAGCAACCTACCTAACAAAAGTCAGATTTCAACTGCTAATTGTGTGGAAATAGAAGGTGCGTTGACCAGCTAGGAAAATATAACGCCTCTGTGTGTCTGCTGGAGAAAGTTTATTTTGAAAGAGAATGGAGACTGCCCCAAAATCTGGAAGCTTTGCTTTTGCCTTCCTATTTCACTCAACATTTTTCTGAAAGCCTTGAGGAATTGAGGAATTTAATTCTCCTGTGGATGGGAAGATAGATCTGACTTGCTCGTGTGTTTATAGTATGAACAGAATAACAGAACGGAATATCAGAGTTGGAAAAGGCCTTCTATTTATTTATTTATTTATTTATTTATTTATTTATTTATTTATTTATTTTATTTGATTTGCCAATTGTTTACAAGATAATAAGTATAAATGTATACATAGTCGTGAATACATGAAATGGGTACATATAAGAAAAATAAAAGAATAAGAGAAACAATAGGACAGGGACGGTAGGCACGTTGGTGCGCTTATGCACGCCCCCTAGTCCAACCCCTTGCTCAAGGAGGAAACCCTAAACCATTTCAGACAAATTGTTGTCCAATCTCTTCTTAAAATCCTCGAATGATGAAGCACTCATAACTTCTGGTGGCAAGAGTTCCACTGGTTAATTGTTCTCACTGTTAGGAAATTTCTCCGTAGTTCTAGGCTGGTTCTCTCCTTGAGTAGTTTCCATCCGTTGCTTCTTGTCCTGCCTTCTGGTGCTTTGGAGAATAAGTTGACCCCTTCTTCTTTGTGGCAGCCCCTCAAATATTGGAAGATGCTCTCCTATCCTCGTCTAGCCCTTCTTTTCATTTAACTAGACGTACCCAATTTCTGCAACCGTTCTTCATACGTTTTAGCCTCCAGTTCCCTATTCATCTTCGTTGCTCTTCTCCATTCCTTTGTATGGAATGAATTGTTGGGAGGAATTTCTATACTTTTTTTTTTTAAATTTCATTTTTTAAGATCAGATGCAAGGCACATGTGTATGTACAGGACTAAGGAGGAAAAAAAAAATGGCTGGGTCACATGTTGGAAAAAATAATTTATCATAATGTAGGTCAGATTTTCCCACTGCTTGCAAAGGCTCTTGAGCATAATAAACATTGCTTTCAATCATCTGGGAATAATACAGAATCCAGCTGTTGGGGGATTTTTTTTGTTTCATTTGTGAATGAGCTTGGTTTCGTGGCGGTCAAGTCTAACTCATTGTGTAAAAATTCTCAAGGAAGAGGGCAGGGTGGGAAAAAAAATGACACCATGTAAAAATATTCAAGGAAACGAAAACAGGAAATCTGTCCCTCCATTTCAGCCCTGTTTCTTTGGATGCCATATTGAAATCATTAAAAAAAAAAACCTCACAGTTTAAATCTTTCATTTGTTTTTTTTTTCTTCCATGGTTGGTGTCTGCAAAATTTTATTTTTCCTTTCCGAATGAAATAAATAGTTGGGTCATTAAAAAAAACCCGACACGCTTTCCAGCTGAAATGCCTGTATTTTCCATTGAAACTTAGGCTTTTAGAGAAAGAGGGGAAAAAATATTGTGTTTTTAAAGGAGAAAATGCCTTGATGGATGGACTAACCATAGGTCTCTACCTGAGGTGCAGGGGACCGGTGGCTCTCATGACATCAATGAACTACAAATCCCAGCATCCCCTGCCATTGACCAGAGAGGCTGGGACTCTTGGGAATTGTAATGCTCAATCCCTGGAAGGCTCCGGAGATTCACAATTGTTAGAGTCTTCGCCACCAAATAGAAATAAAAGAAGAAAAGGAAGGAAAATCCTGCAATTGACTGATGAGCAGGGGGAAAAAACAGACCTTCAAAAGGACGTAAACGTCCTTTAGAAGGTCCAGAAAATGACTCTGAGATTCTATTTGCAGTGTGATTGAATCATCAGACTTGCTCTTTCCAAACAGGGCACTTGAAGATTGGACAAATGAAGAAGTTAATGAAGTTGGCAGCGTGCAATTTAAGGGCTGTATCTTTTCCAGCATCCTAGAAGAGAGATCCTGGCCCAACCAGAGAAAACCTATCCCCAGGAAGCATCTAAGTAGTCTTAATGACCAAATACTGTCCATCTTTCCGATCCTTCTGCTTTTAAGGTCCTAAAGTGGCAATATTCTTATATGTGCATAATGCCACGGCGGTTCAGAGGCTGCGTTAGCATAGCAGTTAATAATATGTATCCGGGGACTATAATTAGGTGTTGCCGTATCATCTAATGATGTCTAATTATAGCATTGGCACATTCCATCCGCCATGGTGCCATCAAAATCACTTGCCCTGCTCTGAATTCATTCCTCTGGCTGGGATTCTAATAGAAGCCGGGCTCCGTACGAAGATATTACATATGGGCCACAGTTTAGACAGGCAGCCCTCAACGTACGACCACAATTGAGCTCCAAATTCATTGTCATGCCCTTGTTGGAGTCTGATTCTGAGGGGAAGATTGAGCAGCTGACAGGGAGTGGGAGTGTGGCTCCAGTGGCTGTGGAAGAAACTGGGGAAGGGCACAGTCCGGCTGGGCATTTAGAGGAAGACCCAGGGCCATCCCCTCTTCATCCTAAAGCACACAGGGAGAAATGGATAAGGGAGCAACATGGCTTATGGGAGAGAAAAGGGCCCTGATCCCTTTCATTAGTTGCAGCTGGGAGAACAGGATATAAGTGGGGCGTTTGCACATGGCTCCTTCCTGGAAGCAAAGCATGCATTATCTTGGTCGAGGCTTATCTGGGTTTTGGCATCCTCCCAACTGTGGTTGCTGCATTATCCTTTGGAACAGTGGTGGGATTCAAATTTTTTTACTGCCGGTTCTGTGGGTGTGGCTTGGCAGGCGTGGCAGGGGAAGGATACTGTAAAATCTCCATTCCCACCCCATTCCAGGGGGAAGGTTACCACCAGTTCTCCGAATTACTCAAAATTTCTGCTACCGGTTCTCCAGAACTGGTCAGAACCTGCTGAATACCACCTCTAGTCCTGTTCCTTCACGCCCGACACGGGTGCCCAGTACAAACCATGATGTAGCTGTGTGTGCCACAAGGTCCAATGATGGGTTGTTTCATTTCCAAACTGGCATCAGGATATACAGTGTCCATATTTGTTCCCTCTTTCTTCCCTGGCAGGAGATCTGACGATATGTTCTCTCTCCAGTTGAAAAGCAGAAGGTGAAAAAACATGTTGGTTCTGTTTCTAAAACAGAAGAGAATCGAAACCTTGGTTTCCCCTGAGTTGCTAGGAGCCAGATTTCCCCCCGCCCCCGCCCCCCCTTGTTTGCTACATACTCTGGCCAAACTGCAAATGTCAGCATCCAAAGGTTGAGGAAGTTGATCCAGCCACAAAGTGACATTTGGATGCCAGGGGAAGGGCTCCATTATATTCACGCTTAGTGCTATGCCATGATATGTTTTGTTTAGCTTTTGCTTAGGCTACTGTGATGACCCAAAGGGGCGTGGCACCAAGGCAACACAGTCAAATAAGCAATAAGAGTCCCTTTATTATCTCCAACTTTGCCCCCAATGTCCAAGTTACCTTTGACTGGAGAAAAATTCTCCCAGGAACAGCCTTTAACTGGAGAAAATTCAGTCCAAAAACAAGGTACACACAATCTGTAACTAAAAATCCAAACAAAACAAGCCGTAGTAATTAGCTTGACAGGGCAGGAGAAGGAATTTCAGACATGAAAACATGGCAAAACACACATAGTTGGGAAGACGCCAGGAACACAGATAAGCCACAACAATACCAGATAAATTCACGATTTGCTCCCAACACCTTGCTGCATGCAGCTTTCCTCTTTAAACACTGTGTTCCCAGCTGCAGCTAATGAAGGGAATCAAGGCCCTTTCCTCCCCTGTAAGCCATGCAAGTCATGTTGCTCCCTTCTCCGTTCCTCCCTGCGTGCCCTAGGATGAAGAGGGGGTGGGCCTGGGTCTTCCTCCGAATTCCCTCTCCCTTGCTCTACCTCTTCCCTGCTCTGCCCAGCTGGACTTTGCCCTTCCCCAGTTTCTTCCACAGCCAACAGAGCCATACTCCCACTCCCTGTCAACTGTTCGGCCTCCCACTCCGAATCAGATTCCGACAGGGGCATGACAGATACCATACTGACTCAATCACCAATGCTTATGCAACAAAACCTTGATTTAGCGGAATCTGATTTAGCAGAGCCTGGATTTCACGGACCATTTTGCAGTGTCCATTATTTCCAATGGTCTGTTAAATCAGAGAATCTGTGATTTCTGATTTAACTCGTTGCTGTAATGGCATTTTTGCACCAACAATGCCCTTTTATGACCTGGGGGGGTGGTATGGAAGTCATTATAGAAACAAACTGATTTGGATCATTTTGAGAATGATGTCATGAGGCTAGTGGCCTGAATCGCCATGGGAATTTGGTCTGTTAAAACTGAAACATTCAGGAGCTTGGCAACCGGCAATGTATTTACAATGGGTGCAGCATCCCGGGGTCATGTGAATGCTATTTGCGACCTTCCCAACCAGCTTCCAACAAGCAAGTCAAACAGGAAAAGACAGATTCATTTAACCACCTCATGATTCACTTAACAACTGTGGCAAAAAAAAAATTATAAAATTGGCCCCGGTTTTTAAACGTTGGGCACCCTCTGAGCTTCAGAAGGCACAAAGGACTTTGCAGAAATAAAATGTCTTGGAGAAAAAAATAGAATTCCTGTCGAAAGAGATTTGAGGCTATTCTGTAATAGGATAAACGTGTGGAAAATGCAGGACCCCAGTTTTCTTAATTTAGCAACTCAAAAAAAAAAAAATCCCTTTCTTATGTCTGAGACACAAGAAGAATTGTTGTTTCAGGAAACACATTTTTCATTCCTTCGGGCTAAATTGAAATTCTTTCACTTGGATATATCAACAATCTTTGTTGGTGGAATTTTGTTATTACTTTATTCTGCAAGCTATGAGCCTTGCCTGCTTTAGTAACATGTGGTATTAATATTCTTGGTAAGGGATTGCATTTTTTGATTAAGGATTTTTTCTTCTTCTTCTTCTCCCCTCTCTTTTTCACTGCTGAAATGTCTTTATTTTCTCTCAGAATAACAGTGACAGAGTTGGAAGGGAGTTTGGAGGTCTTCTAGTCCAACCCCTTTCTCAAGTAGGAAACCCTACACCATCCCATGCAAATGGATGTCCAATCTCTTCTTAAAAGCCCTCCTTCTTTTCATTAAACTAAACATACCCAATTCTAGCAACCGTTCTTTATATATTTTAGCCTCCAGTCCCCTAATCATCCTGGTTGCTCTTCTCTGCACTCTTTCTGGAGTCTCAACATCTTTTTTATAATGTGGTGACCAAAACTGGATGCAGTATTCCAGGTGTGGCCTTACCAAGGCCTTATAAAGCCATTCCCCCCCCCCTTGCTTTGGGTTCTCCACCTATCCATCTTTTTGGTTATCATATTGATGTATTCTCCTTATGTTCTTTTTCATTGTTTATTTTACGGTCCTATTATTTTACTTCTGTTCCGTTTAAACCCCTTTCCTCTTCTTCCTTTTTATTATTGTAAGCAACCTAAAGTAACCCCATGGCCAGATAAAGGGCAAATAAATTTAAGTAACTAAATAAAAATTAATATGGAACCTTGGGGGGAAAAGCATTTATTCATTAGCAGCTGCTCCTTATTAGTGATGATCCTATCTAGAAAAAGACATATACTTTTTTCATTTCTTTGTCTTTGAGGGGCAACCCAAAATCCCAAGTTCCTGGTTTCCATATTTTTTTTAGTTTTGTTCACGTATGAAATTTGTCCTGTTGAGCTAACCGAAGCTTGAAAAATAGTGAACGTTTTCTTACACATCCCTCTGTGGCCTCATCATATGGTAATCCTCGAATTTTGACCACAATGGAGCCCAACATATCTGCTGCTAAGTAAGACAGCTGTTAAGTGAGCTTTGATCCATTTTTACGACCTTTCCTGACACAGTTTGTTCAGAGAATCACTGCAGTTGTTAATTTAGTAAGATGGTTGTCAAGTGAATCTGGCTTCCCCGTGGATTTTGCTAGAGGTGATATTCAGCAGGTTCTGACCAGTTCTGGAGAACCGGGAGCTGAAATTTTGAGTAGTACGGAGAACTGGCAAATGCCGCCTCTGTCTGGCCCCGCCCCATCTATTCTCCGCCTCCCAAGTCCCAGCTGATTGGCTGGGTCTTCTTTGGTTGCCCTGCCCAGGAGAACTGAGCTGGAAAGCAGGCTAGTGGGGTGGGGAGGGAATGGGGATTTTGCAGTATCCTTCCCCTGCCACACCCACCAAGCCATGCCCATAGAACTGCTAGTAAAAATTTTTGAATCCCACCGCTGGATTTTGATTTCCAGAAGGTCGCAAAAGGCAAATTACGTGACCCCACCGTCATAAATATGAATTAGTTGCTGACCAGGAGGTTGTTGTAATGATCATAGATCAATATTTTTTCAGTGCTATTGTTTGAACAGTCACTAAACAGTCACTAAACGGTTGTAAGTCGAGGATGTACATCATAGGGGTATATGGGATTTGCCCAGAAACTTCAAGGATGCCCTAAAAACTATGAAGGGTCTCCTTCTTTGGTAAAATTGCCACCGAATTGCAATTTCTAATGTGGAAAAAGAAAAGAAGCTACTAGCAAACCCTTCTATTCTTTGATTCCTTGGTTTAAATTGAGCCCGTTATCTTGTGACCTCACCCGTAATCTGGGTAGTTGATTCTTCTGAAAGCTGATTGTCCTTCAGCCAAAGCTTTTGGACATTTTATCTCGGGGTGGTTTCTGTTGAAGGTGGTATCTTATCTCGTGAACTCTGCACAGAATTGCCGACTGGTTTATTTTCTTGTCTTGAACATACCTTGGACAGAAGTAGACAGACTCCTTTTCTATCCAAGTTTTGTTCAAAGAGAAGAGTGGAAGCGTTAGGTCCAAGTCTCCTCACGCTTGGTCAACACCCTTCCGAGATTTTTCTCTACGAATGCTTGGGACGTCCTCCTAGCTACACAAAATGCTTCCTTGGTGTTTCTCCATCTGTCTGTGAGTTGCGTTGTTCTTTTCCCTGAGGTTGATTCTCCATGCTCCCTTGTTTATTTTTGTTAAACCCAAAAACGGGACTATTTGAGCAATGGCTAAAATCAAATATTGCTGAATTAAAAGCAACCCCAGAAAACGGAAATCCTTCTTTTTAATGCCTGATACGGTGATTTATATATTTTCACCTCACTAAGCTTACATTTCCAGTGTTCATTTACATTTATGGTTTAAAACTAACCACAGTCCTTGGACAAGTTCCGCTGTAACACGGATGGATTACATCTGCGGTTTGTCATCACACTAAGTTTGGGTTTAGCCATCGTGTTTGAATTGTTATTTGTTATACTTTTACTATACAAAACTGTAAACTGTGGCTTATAAACCATAGGGATGGCTTCATATAACGTGATAAATTTTAAAAAAGCAACATGGCAAAATATGTGCACACAACATTGAGTTGGGTATATCTAGTCTAATGAAAAGAAGGACCAGGGGAGACATGATAGCAGTGTTCCAATATCTCAGGGGCTGCCCCAAAGAAGAGGGAGTCAAGCTATTCTCCAAAGCACCTGAAATTAGGACAAGAAGCAATGGATGGAAAATAATCAAGGAGAGAAGCAATCTAGAACTAAGGAGAAATTTCCCGACAGTGAGACCAATTAATATAGTGGAACACCGTTGTCTCCAGAAGCTGGAGGTCTTCAAGAAGAAACCGGACAATAATTTTCAATTCCGAATAGAGCTGGAAGGGACCAAGTGGAATGGCTTATCTCCAGACATTGGGGTTGCTCCATCACTGAAGGTTTTTAAGAAGAGACTGGACAATCATAATCTGAAATGATAACAGATAATCAGAGTTGGAAGAGACCTTGTAGGTCATCTAGTCCAACCCCCCGCCCAAGCGGGAGACCCTACAGTACCATTTCTGACAAATGGCAGTCCAATCTCTTCTTGAAAGTCTCAAGTGATGGCACTCCCACAACTTCCGAGGATGGAATAGAGTCTCCTGCTTGAGCAGGAGGTCAGGCTAGAAGACCTCTAAGGTCCCCCTCCCCCCAACTCTGTTAGTCTGTTATTCTGAATCACAAAATCAGAACTCCATCTTAGTAATGCCAGACCACTAGGAAAAAAAGGCCACGGTGTTTTTGCTTTCAAACAAAATGCTGCCGTTTAAAAATAACCCAGAAAAAGGAGTTTGTGAGAAAGATGCATCTGCTTCCAGGAACAGAATGACAGCTTTCATTTTCTTAAAAAAAAAAACGGCACGCGTGCATGTTTGTGTACGAATCCATCACTTCTTTGTAAGTGAGTTTACTTTTGTGTTCTGCCCTTTTAAAGCCATTTATACGCGTGGCATAAAGGCACATTGTGAGAGACGACAGAGTACACCAATTACAGACCTGTTTTGTTATCAGGTTGTGGTGTGTGTGATGGAAGAAAACAAAACAAGGGAAGAACAGATGAGAAGCACATATTATTCCAGCTTCAATCTATATTTTTCAAAATGGGAGGGAGAGACTTTTTTAACTAGGTGTTCAGATACCTGGCTGGTGGAGAGCTAAACAAATATTTGCCAAGCCGGGAGAAATGTGTGACTTCTTCATGTTCCTCTTCCTGTAAACTCCTTTACCAAACAATGCTTTGACTTGATCATCATCTAATTTGTTTTTACGCTTGGGAAGATCAAGATATACCATCTGTTTGTTTCTTCGGGTTTTATCATTGGCCAAATGACCCAGATAATCTCCAGCAGGCACCTGCATTACTAGGTTTCTTTCTGAGGACCGACCTCTGGATTAAGCCATGGGACAAATTGAACAGGTCTTCTGTGATGGTGAGGGACAGGCGCCTCTGCAGAGTTTCAGGATAAGAAGATAGAAGGTTGTCCAATGTTTAGGCACGAGACTTAACCTCGTCCATTTTCTGAAGCCAAGAACTTATAAAGAACAGTTGGTGGAATTGGGTATGTCTAGTTTAATGAAAAGAAGGATTGGGGGGGTGACATGATAGGAGCCTTCCAATATCTAACAGGTTGCCATAAAAAGAGACAGTGAAATTATTCTCCAAAGCACCAGAAGGCAGGACAAGAAGCAACAGATGGAAACTAATCAAGGAGAGAAGCAACCTAGAACTGAGGAGAAATTTCGTGACAGAACAATTAGTCAGTTGGAATGAGTTGCCTCCAGTAATTGTGGTTGCTTCATCACTGGAAGTTTTTAAGAAGAGACTGGACAACCCCGTTGCCTGGTATAGGGCTTCCTGGAGGGGGTTGGACTAGAAGACCTCCAAGGGGCCTTCCAACTCTGTTATTCTGTTATCTGCCTTGTGAGAAAGGAAGGGTCCATTAGCAGAAGAACTGCCTTTCTGAAGACCGGCTTACAGTTATGCCTTGTTTGATGCTGTTGGACAAAGATGTTAGTTTCAAGCAACGAGTCACAACGTGGAACAAATCAATTAAAGAGCTGGGTCTTCAGCATGTTTGGTAAGAAAAAAAAAGGCACCTGAGATCATTTCTTACCTGTCTGAGAAGTACAGTTTGTCTGGATGGTGAAATAGAACAGGTTATAAATCTGATAAAATCAACCAAAACTTCTCCGAGCCACAGTTTTCCTTCAGACATTCTCCTTCCTCTTCAGATTTAAGCAGAACATGTATGTCTCCGTTCAATGTTTTCCAGGCCAAGGAACATAGGAGATTTTGTAAGATGTCCTGAGGGAATGTAATTCGGGATGAGGCAGGACAGACATTAAACTTCATGTGATTTAACATTTCAAAAATGGAATTCGTGACGATAAGGAACACAGTGTAAGATCCAGTTCAGCTACAGTCTGGGCACTGGGCCAAAACCCAAGAAGTGAACTCAATGCTTTGTTCCTCTTCAAATGTGGTTTGTATCCAGGAATTTTGGGGAAGGCAGGAATAACTGGAGCAGGTCACAGAGAACCAGGATGACAGAACTGTAAAGCAGCTGGAATTCGGTTAATCTCATTGGTGCTTTAGGGTTTTGCTTTGGTGCAAAGTTAAAGCTCATTTAGTGAAAATTGTGCAGCCACCAAGGAGAGGGATGGTTTTTACTATAGGTGATTTTATGGATGATTTATTTTATTTTATTTTATTTTATTTTATTTATTTGTTTGTTTGTCAAACATGTACAAGATAACAAATATAGACATGAACATAAAGATAAACAAAGGAAGTACATACAGGTAAATGGAGATAGTAAGACAGGGACGGTAGGCACGCTGGTGCGCTTATGCACACCCCCTTTAAGGACCTCTTAGGAATGGGATGAGGTTCAGGGTAGACAGTTTGAGGTTGAAGCTGTGAGGGGTTGAGGCTGTAAAAACAGAGTCGGGTAGGGCGTTCCAGGCATTGACCACTCTGTGGCTGAAGTCGTATTTTCTGCAATCAAGTTTGGAGTGGTTTACCTTGAGTTTGTATTGGTTGTTTGCAGTGGTGGGATTCAGCCAGTTTGCACCGCTTTGGGAGAACCCTGTTGTTAACTTTCTGAGCAGTTTGGTGAACTGGTTGTTGGAAGAAATCATTAGGGCAGAGAACCGGTTGTAAAATTATTTGAATCCCACCGCTTGTTTGTTTGCCTGTGTATTATTGTGGTTGACACTGAAGAAGCAGTTGACAGGCAAGATGTTGTAGCAGACAACTTTGTGTACCAGGCTTAGATCAGACCGCAGGCGGTGCAGTTCCAGGTTGTCCAGGCCCAAAATTTCAAGCCTGGAAGCATAGGGTGAGTGGAGGAGTGGAGAACTTTTCTCGAGAAATACCTCTGAACCCTTCAATCGTGTTAATGTCCGATATACCGTGAGGGTTCCAATGATGATCTGTTCAAGAATTTCCAGTTTGTTTTCTCGGCCCCTTTGTTGTGGAGGTTGTCAAGCTGCAGAGTTGATTCTGTCCTTTAACCAAGGTATGGAGCTAACCCTCAACTTACAACAGTTCATTTAGTGACTGTCTTAAGTAGGACGGTGCTGGAAAACTGACTTACGACCATCCTTCACACTTAGGACCATTTCAGCATCCCCGTGGTCACATGATCAAAATTCAGATCCTTGGCAACTGACTCACAATGATGACGGTTGCAGTATGTTCCTGGGGTCACGTGATCCCCTTTTGCGACCTTCTGACAAGTAAAGCCAATGGGGAAGCCAGATCCACTTAACAACCGTCTTCCTAACTTAACATCGGCAACTGTGGCATGAGAGGTTTTTAAAATGGAGAAAACTCACCTAACAAACGTCTCACTTAGCAGCAGAAAGTTTGGCCTCCATTGTAAAGTCAAGGACTATCTGTATTTCTCCATAATGCATTTAGAAGGATGCATGAATGAATGAAGTGTTGGGGTGGTTAGGTCCCCATAATGTATGGAAACCAAGACAGACTGTGATGACCCAGGGCGTGACACAAAAATAACAAAGTCACCAACGTACAATAAATTCCCTTTAATGCCTCCAACTTGGCCCCCAATGTCCAATTATTCTCGGCTGGATATCAAACTCTTCCAAAAACAGTCTACGAAGGGAGTAAATGCAGTTGGAATCCAAAGTAAAGATAATTAGAAATGGGGAAAAAAACACAAACCACACTGAAGTCATTAACACGGCAGGCCAGGATGATAAATTGCAGACTTTCACAAGATAATGCAGCAACCACAGTTGGGAGGATGCCAAAACCCAGATAAGCCTCGACCAAGATAATGCACGCTTTGCTTCCAGCAAAGAGCCGTGTGCAAACGCCCCCCTTATATCCTGTTCTCCCAGCTGCAACTAATGAAAGGGATCAGGGCCCTTTTCTCTCCCATAAGCCATGTTGCTCCCTCCTCCGTTCTTCCCTGCGTGCCCTAGGATGAAGAAGGGTGGCCCTGGGTCTTCCTCTGAATGCCCAGCCGGATTGTGCCCTTCCCCCGTTTCTTCCACAGCCACCGGAGCCACACTCCCACTCCCTGTCAGCTGCTCCATCTCCCCCTCAGAATCGGACTCCAACAGGGGCATGACACTGACCAACTTGTATTCCCTTGGTGGAATATGGTGGAATTTTGAGATTGTTCTGTTTGTAGCTTGTTTGCTTTAGGCTTGTTCTACCAATGGGTAAGATCCAATAGAAGAGAATATTTGTGGCTCAGGGTTGAACTGTGGGGTCCTTGGGTTTCTCTGAGCTTGGCAGTTTCCTTGCAAGCGGTTTCATTATCTAACTAGAGAACATTATCAGGGCTAGAAGGGAGTGGGGTTTGTGGAGTGGATGAGGAAGTCCTTGGATTCTCTGACCCGGAGGGTTTTCTTGCAGACATTTCATCACCCAACTAGGTAACATCGTCCACTGATGAAGCAAGATCCAGAACCAGCTTCCAAGCAATTTTTAAAAAGGAAAGACGTGATTCTTTTTCCTTCATGAACGGTAGCATTCCTTAAATTTGATTAAAGTGCAGAATTTGCTCGCTCGCTCGCTTGCTCTCTTTACTTTTTTCTCTTTCAGTCTCTCTCTTTCTGTCTTTATTTCTCTTTCTCTCTTACTATTTCTCTCTCTCTTTCTAATTCTTTACTTCTTTCTCTTT
>NW_020716955.1:321150-347174 GCF_900518725.1 Notechis scutatus | reverse complement strand
CTCCTGTGCAGGGCAACCAAAGAAGACCCAGCCAATCAGCTGGGACTCGGGAGGCGGAGAACAGATGGGGGTGGAGCCAGTCAGAGGCGGTATTTGCCGGTTCTCCGAACTACTCAACATTTCTGCTACTGGTTCTCCAGAACTGGTCAGAACCGGCTGAATCCCACCTCTGTCCCAATCGCGACGATGCTGCCATGGACCTGAGTGCGAGGACCTGTCTTAAGTGATTTTTCCCCCCATGCTGCTGTAACTTGGAGCTATTGCTAAACAAATGGTTTGAAGTGGAGGATTACCAGGGTTTCTGCACACACACACAATCGCGCGCACACACACACAGGGACAAAGGGAGTGTAAAACCAGCAACAGTTTTTCAAGACTAAAAATAGTTTCCAGGCTTGATAAAATATCTTTGGCCTTACTTACCTTGAAAATAAAATTATTATTCTTCGGGAACAGGAAGGAAAGCTTTCCTTTTGGCACCAAATGCTGAGGGTGCCCCTCTGTGTTTCTTTGGTCAAAAATCCATTTGTTTTTCCTTATTTCTCCTCCATCCTAAACCTGCTTTGAACTTTCCGCTTGTTTGTTTGGGAAAATGAACCCAGTTACTTCCACGCCAGCCGTTTGTGGTTCCAGCTGTCTCAAGAAGGAAAAAAAGAGCAATAAATCTTGCCCTGGAATCGCTCCCGATTAAATCCCGGGTTTCAAAAATGTAGTTAAAAGGCCATCTTCCAAAAGCTCAAAAAAACGAAAAAGAAAAACAGAGTTTGCACAACAAGCTTTGAGTCAAAAGCAAGCAAACCGCATGTTATTTTAACATTATTGATCACAGTTAATGGTTCAATTAACCATTGTGAAAATAAGCCACAGATTAGCATGGTTTTTAGCAATGAGGCGGCCAAAGGCTTTGGATGGACAAGTCTCCTTGTTCAATAAACCATGGTTAAAACAAGCCATAGGTTAGTGTATGATTTAGCAGTGTGTAAGCCCAACTATGAAGTGGCCAGGAGTTAGGGTAGATGAGTTTCCTTGCTCAATAAACTGTGGTTCAAAGCAAGCCATGAGTTAGAATGGCATTTAGCAATGTGTAGACCCAACCATAAGGTAGCCCTGGGTAGACATGTTTCCTTGCTCAATAAACCATGGTTAAAAGCAAGCCATGAGTTAGTGCGGTATTGTGATGACCCGGGATGTGACACAAAGGCAACACAGTTAAATAAGCAAGAAGAGTCCCTTTAAATATCTCCAACTTTTCCCCCAATGTCCAGGTTACCTTCGGCTGGAGAAAAATTCTCTCAGGAACAGCCTTTAAGTGGAGAAAATTCAGTCCGAAAACAAAGTACATATAAACTGTAACTAAAAATTCAAACAAACCACGCTGCAGTAATTAACTTGACAGGGCAGGAGAAGGAATTGCAGACTTGAAAGGCCAGCCAAACACACACAGTTGGGAAGACGCCAGGAACCCACATAAACCTCGATGATACCAGATAATTCATGGTTTGCTTCCAATAACTTGCTGTGCGTAGCTTCCCTTTTCAAACACTGTGTTCCCAGCTGCAGCTAATGAAGGGAATCAGGGCCCTTTCCTCCCCTGTAAGCCACGCAAGTCATGTTGCTCCCTTCTCCGTTCCTCCCTGCATGAAGAGGGGGTGGGCCTGGGTCTTCCTCTGAATTCCCTCTGCCTTGTTCTACCTCTCCCCTGCTCTGCCCAGCTGGCCTTTGCCCTTCCCCACTCCCTGTCAGCTGCTCGGCCTCCCCCTCCAAATCAGATTCCAACAGGGGCATGACAGGTATTTAGCAATGTGTAGACCCAACCATGAGGTTTCCTAGGGAGTTTGATAGCTGGATGAGTTTTTGAGACTATCTTCCCTCAGATCTTTTATCACTTGGAAATACAAGAAAATAAGAAACACAAAACTAATTTTCTCTGCTTCCTGACTTCCCCGTTCTTTCCCACAATTATTTGAACTGGTAAAATTTGTCCAAACAGTCAACGGCATCTGCAGGGGATGGTCAAAAAAGTCAAGATGGCTGCCATCTGACTGAAGCCCCGCCTATTTTTTTATAGAAAAAAAAAGAGCAACAAAAGGCTGGATTCTCAACTTCCTTTTATTTTTATTATTTTTTTCTCCTGCTGCTTTAGGGGATCCAGTTTCTTCTTGAAAACGATCTCCTGCAGAACACGCCAGAAGACATCGCTCAATTCCTGTATAAAGGGGAGGGGCTTAATAAAACCGTTATTGGCGATTATCTCGGTGAAAGGTAAGTGGAGGCCAGTCCTGGCTGGGTATCTCCTCGCGATGAACAGGGACTTAGAACCTCAAGTTTCCTTCAAGTCTGTAGAGATTCTCAGGCCTCCAGGTCACGCTTGTCCCAAAGGTGCTTTTTTTTTCAGGAGGCAACTGGACTTCCTTGTTTTTTTTTTCTTTTTGAAGATGTTTCGCTTCTCATCCAAGAAGCTTCTTCAGCTCTGACTGGATGGTAGCTTTTTCTCCGGTAATATTGTACTACTAACTAGAGCATACAAAACATTTGCTAGACCAATTCTCGAATACAGCTCATCTGTCTGGAACTCACATTGTATATCTGATATGAAATACAGTCGAGAAAGTCCAGAAATACTTCACGAGAAGAGTCCTCCACTCCTCTACTCGTAGCAGAATACCTTGTGCCACCAGACTTAAAATTTTAGGCTTAGACAACCTATAACTACGCCGACTTCAGTGCGACCTAAGCGTAGTACATAAAATTATCCATTGCAATGTCCTACCTGTCAATGACTACTACAACTTCAACCACAACAATACACGAGCACACAATAGATACAAACTCAGGGTAAACTGCACCAAACTCGGTTGCAGGAAATAAGACTTCAGCAACAGAGTGGTCAATGCCTGGAATAGACTCCCTGACTCTGTGGTTACATCCTCAACCCCCCAAAACTTTTAACTTTAAACTGTCTACCGTGGACCTCACCTCCATTCCTAAGAGGTCTGGAAGAGGGCATGCATAAGCACACCAACGTGCCTACCATCCCTGTCCTAATAACAGATAACAGAGTTGGAAAAGACCTTGCAGGTCATCTAGTCCAACCCGCCCCCGCCCAAGCGGGAGACCCTACACCATTTCTGACAAATGGCGGTCCAATCTCTTCTTGAAAGTCTCAAGTGATGGCGCTCCCACAACTTCCGAGGGCAACTTCTGTTCCATGGGTTGATTGTTCCCACTGTTCCCTTTTAATACATTTCATGTATTAATAATCGTGTTTATACTTATGTCTGTTATTTAATACATGCTCGACAAACAAATAAAATAAATAAATAAAAGATCTCAAGATCTTAGTGACATAGTGAAGGTCTCGAAATCTCTCTCCAAAGGAATCCTCCCGGAGCCTCCTTGCTAAATTGCATTATGGTTGTTGTTGTTGATCGGATTGTGTCCAATTTAAAAAAAAACAACAACCTGCCTTTGAATCCACCACGTTCATTTCCTCTTGGCAAAAGGCTCCCTAGTATTTACACAACAACCGGCTTGTTTAAAGAATGGTTTTTTTCGACGTATTAATTAAAATTCTTGGAAAGGTTTGTCGGGCTCCCTTAGGAAACCGCCCGCAAAAAAATAAAATAAAATAAAATTCCACCTACTCGGTTTTAGAGGGAAGCGGAGCCATCACATTTTAATCTGCTTATGCCTTTCAGACACACCCTGTGAATTGCAGGGCTTCGTGTTGGCCATGATTAAATGATGATGAATCATTGTCTTAATGGTGGGCTTCTCACCTCACTGAAAGGAAGGAGATGGGGTCTCAGTTGTTCCTGTTTCATGGTTGTCTGTGTCATCGGATGTCTATGTCTTTGAGCTGTTCTTGGTGCTATTTGAGCTTGGTGGTTTTCTTGCAGACGTTTTATTACAAAGCAGGTAACATTATCAGTGGTAATCTTATCAGTGCACTGATGATGTTACCTAGTTCGGTAATAAAATGTCTGCAAGAAAAATCCAAGCTCAGAGAGCACCAAGGACCACAAAAAAGTCCTCCTCCTCCTCCTCCTCACAAGCCTCACTCCATTTTAGCCCTGATGATGTCACCTAGTTGGGTCATGAAATGTCTGCAAGAAAACAGCCAAGCTCAGAGAGCACCAAAGACCACAAAGTCATCATCGTCCTCCTCCTCTTCCTCCTCCTCCTCCTTTCTCCCTTCTTTGTTCTCCTTCTCTCTCCTTCTCCTCCTGCTGTCTTCCTCCCCCTCCTCCCCACAAACCCCACTCCTTTCTAGCACTGATGAGGTTACCTAACTGGGTAATGAAATGTCTGCAAGAAAACAACCAAGCTCAGAGAGCATCAAGGACCATACAATCCTCCTCCTCTTCCTCCTCCTCCTTTTTCCTTCTTCCCTACTTCCTCCTCCTTCTCTCTCCTCCTCCTCCTGTCTTCTCATCTTCCTCCTCCTCCTTTCTACTTCTCCTCCTCCTCCTCCTCCTCCCAAACCTCACACCAAGTTCAAAGAGCATCAATGACCATATAGTCCTCCTCTTCCCCCAACTTGTGCACTTTTCCAATTAGCTAATAATAAAGACCATTTCTTAAAGATTATTGTTGGTGGTTTCCTGGTTTGGACCAGTGACTGTAGCTTGGTAACAGGCCAATTAAAACAATAAAGCAAAATTAAAATAACCCACCAACCTCAAAAGCCCGACATGTGAATATTGAATTAAACAGTTGCTATTCCAACTTCTTCATCTTTCCTTTTACAGGGATGACTTTAATATTAAAGTACTTCAGGCTTTTGTTGAACTTCATGAGTTTGTGGATCTCAATCTCGTCCAAGCATTACGGTAATAAATCTTTTTTTAAGAGGCTGTTGGAAAAAAGAGGGCTAAAAATACGAGTAGAAGGGGGGCGAAAGGCTATTTACAAAAGGCTCTTTTCTATCTTTGCAGGCAATTCCTGTGGAGTTTTAGGCTGCCGGGTGAAGCTCAAAAAATAGACCGCATGATGGAGGCGTTTGCTTCACGCTATTGCCTTTGCAACCCTGGGGTCTTCCAGTCTACAGGTGAGTGGGTGTGGCCTTTCCTACCTGTATTTCTCTTTATTGATTTGGACTCCCACATCCTGCAAGCTTCAACATGTTTGGCATTGTAATAACTTGGCCGGCTGTTGTCATTGGTAATGTCATGCCCCTGTTGGAGTCTGAATCTGAGGAGGAAGATGAACAACTACAGGGAGTGGGAGTGTGGCTCCGTTGGTTGTGGAGGAAACTGGGGAAGGGCAAAGTCCGGCTGGGCAGAGCAGGGGAGAGGTAGAGCAAGGCAGAGGGCATTCAGAGGAAGACCCAGGCCCACCCCCTCTTCATCTTAGGGCACGCAGGGAGGAACGGAAAAGGGAGCAACATGAGTTGCATGGCTTATGGGGGAGGAAAGGGCCCTGATCCCCTTCATTAGCCACAGCTGGGAAGAGAGTTTAAAAGAAATGCATGCTGAGTGCGGCAGCTGCTGGGAGCAAATGTGAGATTATCTGACTGTGTTGCCTTTGTGTCACGCCCCAGGTCATCACAGGTAACAACTATTGAAGGGTTTTATTTTGGAAGGTGTTTGTAAACCTCTTTAGAGCAACTGGGGTTGGAAGGCAGGGAAATTGGCCGCCTACGGGTAATGCTTGACTTACTACAGTTCATTTAGTGACTGTTCAAAGTTACGACGGCACTGAGAAAGGGACTTACGGCCATTTTTCCCACTTACGGCCTTGGTAGGTTCCCCATGATTATGGGATCCAAATTCAGGTGTTTGGCGGCAGGTTCATACTTATGACCATTGCAGTGTCCAGGGGTCATGTGATCCCCTTTTGCAACCTTCTGACAAGCCAAGTCCATGGGGAAGCCCGATTCACTTAACGACCAGGTTACTAACTTAAAAGCTGCAGTGATTCGCTTAATAACGGTGGCAAGAAAATTCGTAAAAATGAGGGCAAAACTCACTTAACAACTGTTTAGCTTAGCAACCAGAGGCTGGTTTTTACAAGCAGCTGTGAGGAACAAACGTTTTGCTTTGATCTCCCGTTCTCCAGATACCTGCTACGTCCTCTCCTTTGCAATCATCATGTTGAACACCAGTCTACACAACCACAACGTGAGAGACAAGCCAACAGCAGAGAGGTTTATATCTATGAACAGAGGGATTAACGAGGGAGGAGACCTCCCGGAAGAATTGCTACGGGTGAGTGGCTTTGCAAACAGGATGAACACCTGATGGCGTGTTCATGAAGGATGGCCAAGGAATCAACTCTTGGCATGATGACTGTAGAAACCAACACAACAGCGTTCTCAACATGGGACGTTAGATCTCCGCAGAGAATCGATGCCAACCCTCTTATCCTATGACCCTATGGTGGGATTCCTGCTACTATTAGTTCCATTATTATTGTGGTTGGTTGCGCAGTCAGGCAGGTGTTTAGATGAGCATTTTTGTCCCCCTATTGAGTTCTTCTCAAGGTCCAAGGATAGGCAGATGTGAATGTATGATGATGTTAAAGGGATCGTGGCAGGATGTTCAGCTGTTCTGAGTCAAGCTGCCTTTTGCAATTGACTGATGGGGATTTTGTCAATGCCAATGATTGTTCAAACAGGGCTCCAGTTAACAAATTATTAGTATTATGGCTTGCTGCAGAACCAGCCAGATGTTTAAACAGGATTTGGCGTTTTTAATCCACCTATTTCCAAGGATCTGGAATAGGCAGCTGTAGACGTTGGATGGTGTTAAAGAGATTATTGCAGGATGTCAGCTGTTCTGAGTCAAGCTGCCTTTTGCAATTGACCGATGGGGAATTTGTCAATGCCAATGATGTTCAAATGGTGTCCAATTGTTTTGAGATTGTACCCAAAACAATTGTACCTCCTTATTGATGTTATCTTTGCTTTCTTTGACCACAGTTGCTCTACCTCTATTTGAAGGTCTTTATATTTTGTTCATTATTAGTATTATTATTGGTCCTATTATTTATTCATCCCACCAAGTCTTCAAAGGTTTCTGAGAAATATACACAGATGCCCTTGAATTCTTCAGAGTGGGAAGCTTTCTACTGGAAAGAGAGAATGAGTTTGCCCTGTGAAGGCAATATTTCCCCAGGCTATACAACATCTAAATTTTGGTTATATGCCAAGCTATGTTTCATGTCCAAGTGCTTAACAACTACTGGTTGAAGTTGTCACATATCCTAACTCCAGATTTTCTTGGTTCTCCAAGAAAAAATAATTCTTGATTGACAGGATGCAGTCGGCAGAGCTGGGGGAGTGGAGTTAAGTGAGTCATTAGTCTAGAGTTATTATGTTCCCACAAACGGTCCATGTCCAACCTCTCTCGAATTCCATCGACCCTTATCTGGCACCAATTCAGATTTGAACTTTAGTTGACTAGCTTCTTTTGTAGAGACTTGAGCAATGAATCTTCTGAACTGCAAATTAATGTACGGCCCCTGATCCTTTGCACTTGACCCAGAATCCGTATTTGTGGCATTAACCTTCTCTGCCCTCTGGTTTCTTCCAGAATTTATACGAAAGCATTAAAAACGAGCCCTTTAAGATTCCGGAAGACGATGGGAACGATTTAACCCATACCTTTTTTAATCCAGATCGAGAAGGCTGGCTCCTGAAATTAGGTTAGTGGGTCAATTCTTCCCTCTCAGCTTTTTCCTCGGCCGATGGTTGGTTTGTCTTTTTTTCCTTTCCGCCCTTCCACTGCTGGGCTAGAAATCACACCGAATGGCGGCATTATCCCTTTCTGCTGAAATCATTACTTCCCTAGAAAAAAATTCCTCCTTTTGGATGATTTTATGCCGAGAGGTGGAATTGGATTTCTGAGCTTCCCAATCTCACCCTGAAAGCATGCTGCCCCCCCCTTTTTTTTCCCTAGCATCCAAGCCCATTCCTCCAAAGTTCAGTTGGGTTTAAATGACCTCTCATCAACATGTAGCCTGTAATGTACTTTTTACCACTGGTTAGCTACCAGGAAGCACGCAAACATTTTCCTTTTATACCTGAATGTCTTCTGGTTTTTTTCCCCCCCATTCTTGTTATTTGTGCCTTTCTGTTGGTTTGATTTGGGGTTCTGATTTTTTGGGGAGGAAACGAGTGGTTTACATGTGCCCTTCTTGTTTTCCTTTTGGGCTGAGATCTATCACCTTTCTGTTCTGTGACTGGCTGTCTCTTCTTATTCTGCGTTAGGAGGTAGGTATCTCTCTTTTCATCTTCTCTTGCTTGCTTCTGCTTTCCTTTAATCCTTCCTCAGCATCCGTTTCCTGACATTTCTCTGCTTGTCACTAAATGGCCCGGCAAAGCCCGCAGGAACCATTAGCAAATGACTGAGTCCTTGGTAACATCTTAACACCCTTCCAACTGACCAACTTGATTTACGGCAGTTTGATAGTGTGTGGAGTTTGATCTTTCTGGAATTAGAGCACCAAGGTAGCGTCCTAATTCCCCTTTATTTATAAAATCTCAATTCCTTGGATTTTGCTGCAACAGATTTTTTTTTTTGTATGGAACAGACTAAATTCCAGCTCCAATTAATGCCATTGGCATAAACGTGTCCTTACTCCAGGGTCAGAAATGGATGTCAACAATGCGTATTGACACAGGAGATTCTTATTTAATGGACATTTGTTAATAACGGACACTCTCATGTTAGTTTGCTAAAGTGTGGTATTGGTGTAGTATATGTCTGTTTGTACCCTAGTTATTGGTATCTTTCTTTTCTATGTTTGATCCCTGAGGAACAGCTCTTAAAAATACTGTCTTGGTTGTACTTATCAGTTGTCAGAATAAAACAGTTATGGGAGAGTTATGGATTTGTTACTGGTCTTTTCAAGGTTGGTAGATTACCAACGGGAAGAATTCGGGCAAGGAAAAGTTTATATAATTACAATAAAGGGTAATTCATGTACACACAATTCTCCCATCTGTAGAGGAATTCTGGAATCGTTTTTGCAGGAAACCAGAAGATTATCTTATTAGGCAGAAGTTATAGTGGGGGACCTCCCCACATTTTAAATATATATTTTAATTAAAAATTCAGGTCTGCTCTATAACTCAAGGCACAGTGACTTTTTCCCACAGGAAACATAAAGCTGAAGTATCAAAAATGGTGAGTGCTTACTTACTCATCTTACCTTCAGCAAAAACCTTGAAATTGGCCATCACAATTTTTCAAAAATTCAGACATTTTTTTGTGTATGTTTTAATCTTGGATTTTCAGAAAGGAACCTGAGGGCTCTACAACTCCAGGTCTACCTGGAATCTTGGTTGTTTGCACAGCCCCAAAATGGACACTTTTAACCAGGGGTGGGATTCTACCAGTTCGCACCTATTCGCTAGAACCAGTTGTTAACATTCTAAGCAGTTCGGAGAACCGGTTGTTAAAAGAAATTACTGGGCTAATCCTGTAAGGAAGGCAGGAAGGAAACATTCTGGTGTTGCTTACAGAAACTGCCACTCCGTTAACCCTTATTATATTCTTGGCAGGACTAGACTTCCTGTCTCAGGAACATCTCTGGAGTTTTTCCCCTCTCTTTTGCTGGTACTTTGCTTGTGTGGAGTGACCATTCAAAGTTGCAATGGCACTGAAAAAAAGTGACTTATGACCATTTTTCACACTTACGACTGTTGCAGCATCCCCACAGTCATAAGAGGCCGGGCGAGGAGATGTGTGCCTCGATATGAATTATATTGAGTTGGCCACACCCAGCCAATAACATGACCACCAAGCTATGTCAACCCATCAAGCCATGCCCACCACCTAAGCCACGCCCACAAATTGTTAAAAATTTGAATCCCACCCCTGCTTCTAACCAAACTAGAGATTGAGGGTGAAGGTTTGTTCTCTGAGCTCGTGGGTTGGTTTCTGAACATTTCATTACCAGGCTAGTGTGTGATGACCCAGGGTGGGATACAAACCAAACGCAGCCACAGAAAACAGGCGAAGCCCCTTTTATTCCTTCAGTCTGCTTCCAAGCTCCGAATATCTTTGACAGAAGACGAAAAAAACTCCCACACAGTTACCTGAAGAAGGAAAAAAACAACACAAACCAGGCAAAATAAGGGCTGGAGGACGTCCACAGATAACATACACTGGGAAGGACGCCAAACTCAAGAGAGGAACTATAAACTAGAGATATTTACATGATTTGTTTCCAGCGTTCGCCAGTACGCAGGTCCAAACTCTTATTCAGTTGTCACAGCTGCAGCCCATGAAGAGGATCAAGGCCCTCTCCTCCCGAGGAGACCACGTCTCCCCCTTATCTTCTCCTCCCTGCGTGCCCTAGGATGGAGAGGGGATGACCCTGGGTCCTCCTCTGACTGCTCAACCAGCCTCTGCCCTTCTCCAGCCTCCTCCACAACATCCGGAGTCACCCTTCCACTCCCTGTTGGCTGTTCCTCCTCTTCCTCAGAGTCAGTCTCCACCAAGGGCATGACATAGTGTAAACTCCACCTGGTAACGAATCCTTTGGAAACCAACCCACAAGCTCGGAGAACGAACTTTCACCCTCATCCTATTACACCCCAGCTACAGATATTTGCCACTATTGCAAAGTAGAACTTCTCCAAAGTCATCCAGACTCTGACGAAAGAGTAGACAATTATTAATGAATAATCCTAAGAGGTCTGTGAGGGGCGTGCACAAGCAAACAATCATGCCTACCACCTCTGTCCTATTGTCCCTATTTAGTCGTACCTGTATTCTTACTCATGTTTATACCTATACCTAAATTCCTGGGAGTCCACCTCAGCGAAGATCTTACCTGGAAAATCAACACAACCCAGGTGGTCAGAAAGGCCCAACAGAGACTCCATTTCCTCAGCGTCTTGTGAAAGAATAAAGTGCAACAACGACCGATGACCTCCTTTTACCGGTCCACAATAGAAAGCGTCTTCACATATTGCGTGACGGTGTGGTATGCTGGCCTGACAGCCGCGGATAGAAAGACACTACAGAGGGTGGGGAGTACAGCAGAAAACATTGTGGGCTGTTCCCTGATACCACTAGATGACCTCGCTAGGGCTCGCTGCCTTAGAAGAGTGAGGAAAATCCTCAGGGACAACTCACACCCCAGTCAGCACTTCTTCACTCTCCTACCATCGGGTGGGAGATAGAGAAGCACAGCCAGCCGCACCAACAGGCGGAAGAACAGTTTCTACCTGTGGGCTGTCAGACTCCTGGACGGAAAATAACTTCATGTCAACATAGTAGGATAGACTTGCAGGGCTGGGGCATTGTGCAATAAGGTCACATAGTGTAATAAGATTGGAACTGGGTCAGGGACTTCTGTCCTCACTGTGAGTTGTGTTGCGAGGTGTGTGTGTGTGTGTGTGTGTGTGTGTGTGTGTGCATGAAGGGAAGCTCAGCCAATCTCATTGTACACACGTACTCTGACAATAAAGGTAATAATAACTATATCTATTATCTTGCAAGCAATTGGCAAATCAAATAAATAAATAAAATTAACAATCCAAGCTCTGCTGTTCTATTGAAAAGGGCTTGGTTACAAATTCAGGTTTCGCGGGTCGATCTGCCCAGGTTGTGGGTTTTCTTTCCCAGTTAACTTCCAACTTACTGTTGACTTCTTTCAGAGTTTAACTCTCATCCGTGTCAGAGGCAGGAACTGTCTACTGCCCTATTTTAATGCTACGGAGGAGGATGGAAAACGATGTAATGAATTGCAGATGGTTTTCCTCCTCCTCGTGGCCGGATTGCCAGAAACCTTAGCCAGAAATCTGAGGTTTGTTTTATCCTTTGGCAAATCTGCCTTCTCACGGATCACAAAAAGGAGGTTTTCGCTCCAAGATCAGGACTGAGAAAATGCCATTCCCGCCCTTTTTCCTAAATAAGCCCCAGCAAATGTTTAAATTCGGTCCCAAAGATGCTTTTTTAAGAGGCCACTGGACTTTCTGGTTTTTTTCTTTGAAGACATTTCGCTTCTCATCCAAGAAGCTTCTTCAGCTCTGACTGGATGCTGGGGAATGGAAGGATTTATATTCCATGCAGACAGCTGGTCATTTGCATTCTTACAGAGACCCGTTGAGGCCACTTGGAAGTTTATCTGTGTCCTCAGGTAATTCACCTGGGTAGTTTCTCCACACCCATTTGCACTACTCAGGTGTCCCTGAGGACAAAGACAAATCTCCAAGTGGCCTCAGCGGCTCTGTAAAAGGATGCAAATGACCAGCTGCCTGCAAGGAATATCAATCCTTCCCTTCCTCACCATCCAGACAGAGCTGAAGAAGCTTCTTGGATGAGAAGCGAAACGTCTTCAATGAAAAAGAAAGTCCAGTTGCTTCTTGAAAAAAGCACCTTTAAGAAAACCATGACCTCTGGATGACGGAGAATCTCTTTAGATGTTTAAATTCAGTCTTCTAAAAGGTGCTGGTTGCATTGACAGAGAATAGATTTGAGAGAAGATACCGGCAAAAAAGTTTTTGTTTTTCCTTCCAAGCCCTGCAGAAAACTTTTAAAGTCCACCTGATTCTCTTAATATTTTATGACGGGGTAAAGCTTGCAGTTTTACATTGCACAGCTTTCATGTACAGGTAGTTCTCGGGTTATGACAATTAGGATTTCCATTGCTAAGAGAGGCACACCTGGTTTTATGACCTTTTTTGCCAGGGATGCTAAGCAAATCACAATCACCTGGTCATTAAGTGAACCAGTTTTTCCCATTGACTTTTCTTGTCAGAAGCTGACTGAAAAGCTCATAAATGGTGATCACACGATCCCCGGATGTTGCGACCTTTGTAATTTTGATCATGTGATGCTAGAGATGCTGTGACTGTCATAAGTCATTTTTTTTCCAGTGTTCTTTTAACTGCTGTGACCGACGTAAATACAAGGACTGGTCATAAATATATATTTTTTCACGGTGCTGTTTTCACGGTCACTAAACGATCGGTTGTAATTCGAGGACTCTCCGTAACCCCGGGAAGCATGGAAAACTTCTACCTTTTTCAAACTTTCCTTCGTCTGCATTTGCTGTGGTTTTTATTCTTCTCTCTAGCCCAAAATAAATATTTTTAATAAATTCTATTTCTCCTTCAACTGGGGGAAAAAAAGAAAGGTAACGCCCGAGTTTATTTTGGGTGAATTTGGAGACATTGCTTAATGATTAATTGCGCGCCAATTGAAGGGGTGGAAGAGGCAACGAAATCCCTACAGCAGACGTTGGAGCTGGACAAAACCTTTGCAAGCAACAGATCCCAGGGATCTTGTCCAGATCCCTCTGGACAAGACAATTTTAAAAATTCCAAATTACAGTGTCTGTTGGCCCCAACTCAGCTCAACTGTCTGAGACTAAACCTTTTCTTGTAAACAGCCAAGGTCTGGTTTTAATTACTTCCTCTTCTGCTCAGGAAATAAATATGTCCAAGTTTGGAATGCGTTCTTTGGCGTTCTCTGACGTTTCTGCTGAAAAAAAAGAACAATTTGGTCGCTCGGGTGCGTTTTCCTGACCAGGAGAGGATAAAACGTCTCTCTCTCTCTCTTTTTTTGGAATGCTTTATTTGCTTATCCAAATGACTGGCCAGCATTTCTGATCTTTTGGACATTAAATAATCCTTCAGTGGAAAAACGTTAACGTAGAGAAATGTGGAAGGAATTCTTAAAGCGCACCGAGAATAAGGTAGAAAAAAAACGCGGAGCTCTTTTGCAGAAGGAAACATTTGAGGAAGAAAAAAGTGGATTTTGGCATAGTCTCCGAAGGAAGAATTTGGCTCTCAAAGATCAAGGGAGGCTTGGATTCCAAATGAAGTTAAAGAATTGTTCCATCCTAGTTATTCCTTCGTTCTTGTTGGCAAGAGCCACTGGCTTTTGAATCTACTTCCAAGGTTTTTGTCTTTGCCAGTGATTTTGAGTGGGAGTTGGCTCCAGTTGGTGCAATTAAATTGAGTTTTGGGTGGCTCCTAGGAGTGCACAGGTTCCGTCACTAATTCTCCACCATCTTGAGGGTTTCTCTTCTGGACTTCCTTGCTTGGTGCCCTCACTCATCTGCCACCAGGAAAAGGCTGTTCCTGCTACTAAGATAATGCAATATGGTCTGTTGGTGGCAGGGAATTAGACATTCGTATGAATGTTATGGAAGTGCTTTGGCTTACTCCTAAAACATCCTTCCCTTAGTCCTTCCAATTCCAGCAGGAATGGAAGATGGGGGTCCATAAAATGCTTACCTTCATTTTATCCCCACAATAGTTTGGTAAGATAGGTTGGGCTGAGAATTAGCGCATTGATGAGGTTACCTGGTTGGGTAATGAAACTTCTAGAAGGAAACAACCAAGCTCAACGAACACCAAGGACCCCACAATCCTCCTTTTCCTCTTCCTCTTCCTCCACACAAACCCTGATCACTTCCTTCTAGCACTGATGATGTCACCTAGCTGGATAGTGAAACTTCTACAAGAAAACTAACAAGCTCAGAGAGCACCAGGGACCCCACAGTTAATCCAAAGTCTCAATAAATTTCAATTTCAAAGTTCCATTTCATAGTTGCTCCATATTTCATCTAAAGAGCCAGTCTGTATTTCCTAATAGTGGTTGGATTTTCCCATTGTGTTAAGCTAGAAGGTCAGGTCACCTGAATTTTGCTTAGAATGATGTGTGAACCAAGCCAGAGGCAGCTCAGTTGACGATGGGTGTAGGCAAACTGTGGATGAGTATTGTGCCTGAACCCAGCTAACTGTGGCTTGATTGTCAATTCATAGTTAAATAAACCCTGGCTTAGCTCAGCAAATCGATCCAGCTACCCTTTCTGGAAAAGGAGCGTCTCAGTAACCTCGTGTTCATTTTAACCCTACTTCTACATCCATTTTCCATTCAATTGTCTAATTTTGACACGGCTAATCATTTAATGAAATAACACGGTAACCAGGTTATTTTGTCCCATTCATGATACGTCTGAGTGGCTTGTCTTGTTTTTTTTTTTCAGGCGGACGTGTGAAAACGTGGAAAAGGAGATGGTTTATACTGACTGATAACTGCCTCTATTATTTTGAATACACAACAGTGAGTATGGTTCGTAGGTGTCAATAACAACATTCCTTCTTCCACAGCCAAGCTATTTCAACTGGTTGACTGGATGTTCTTTTTTCCACCAAATTCCTAGGACAAAGAACCCAGAGGAATCATTCCATTGGAAAATCTCAGCATCAAGGAAGTGGAGGATCCAAGAAAGCCAGTAAGATCTCCCTCCTCCTCCCGTCTTCTTCAAAAGATCCTTTTCTCCCAGAGGGATCCTTCTTGATTCCCTTTGAATCAGTCTTACAGATGCACCCGCGGCTTTCTGAACCTTCAACTTAGTGGTAAACTCTTGTTCTAGAGGTGCATCTCCACTGCTTAGCATTGTGAAAGTCTGCTAAAATAGAATAGAAAATGGCTAATACACAATTGGGTTGGGGACAGATGTGAAGGGATGGTATTCAGAGAAATCAAGATGGCGGTCATTGTTACAGGAATCTAATCTATCAGCTATCTATATCTGCTATCTATCTATCTATCTATCTATCTATCTATCTATCTATCTATCTATCAGCTATCTATATTTATATCTATCTAATCTATCAGCCATCTATTATCTATCTATCTATCTATCTATCTATCTATCTATCTATCTATCTATCTGCTATCACTATCTATCAGCTATCTCTGTCTGTCTGTCTATCAATCATCTTTATCATTTCTTATGTATTCATTTATAGACCAACAGAGCTTCAATCATGTGGTTGAGGCATCAACTTGACTTTCTTGAGCTATTCACAACCCTGCTTTTTACCATTAACTGAAAAATTAAGAACTTCAGATCTGAAAACATTACAATCACCACATCATATGATGTGTAACCATTCCACTGATTTCTGTGTCTTCCTAGTTTTTATCTGTTTTTGATGATCGGATCATTATTTAGTCTACATTGCCATCTTAGGAATCGTGGATTTGAATTGTAAACCACTTAGGTTGAAGAAATGATCCTGACTTATATAAAAGAGAATGACATTTATGAAGGTAAAATATAGCAACAGTGGTCGAAGAAAGCTCTGGTTGAATGCTGGCTTCTGCAGCAGAGGAACTCTGTGCCAAACGGAGGTTAAAATGTCAATGCTGGCCTGTGGTTTGTTCCCTAGAATTGCTTTGAGCTGTACAACCCCAGCTACAAAGGACAGGTGATCAAAGCGTGCAAGACTGAAGCGGATGGCCGGGTGGTTGAGGGCAACCACGTGGTGTACAGGATATCGGCTCCCACGCCTGAAGAAAAAGAAGAGTGGATTAAATCCATCAAGTGAGGACTTTATTCATGGAAAGACGAGTAGCACAAGGCCAGCTGCAGGGAAAGCCCAGCTGTAAAGTTGTGGTGCAGTGGCCTTACCACCACAATTGAGCCCAAAATTTTAAGTTGCTAAGTCAGACATTTGTTAAGTGAGTTTTGTTCCATATTACAACCTTCCTTGCCACAGTTGTTAAGTGAATCACTGCAGTGGTTAAGTTAGGAGCATGGTGGTTAAGGGAATTTGGCTTCCTTATGGACTTTGCTTGTCAGGTCACAAAAAGGGATCCCCATGATCCCTGGGACCCTGCAAACGTCGTAAATAGGACCCAGTTGCCAACTGTCCAAATTTTGATCGTGTGACCATGGAGATGCTGCAACGGTTGTGTGAAAAAGTTACTCTTTTTTTTCACTGCCTTTGTAACTTTGAACGGTCATTCAATGAACTGTTGTAAGTCGAGGACTAATTGCAGTTAATCCTCAACTTACAACCTTTCCAACAGACACTTGGGAAGGGAGTGTATTTTAGCCAAAAGTACTTAGCGTTTGAGAAACAAAGTGGAAAGTAATTGCCCAAGGTCCATATAGAAGCAGTGGCTTGTCCTTGTTGTGGTTCGCCGGCATAAAAACCAGCCCTCGGGGATGTGTTCTTTGCAGGAAGCAATGAAGTTCTTTAGACTCCGAATCTTCATTGAAGCTCTGCTAACTCTGGTTTGTTTTTGAAACTTCTGTTGGTGGATATTTATCAGTAATTAGACTTCTGTTCTTGGCAGCCTTTTACAACCTTGAAAGGGCTTGCTTTTATCTCAGATAATTAGGTTTAAATCACTCTTGGCTGGGAATGCAAAGAATTCCCAGTGCCGCATTAAAAAAGGTTTGCTTTTATACACAGTTTGTGTTTGTTTAATTTGAACAAGGCTTGGGTCAGAATAGTCCTTTAGTTTGTTATGGGTCCAGGCAGAATTTTTCAACCTTGGCAATTATAGGATGGTGGACTTCCAGAATCCCCCCAGTCCACACATTTTAAAACTGCCGAGGTTGAAAACCACGGGTGTTAAGAGTGCAAACCTAGCCTAATGATTTATTATAATTATTTTCTTTCATTCAGGGCAAGCATCAGCAAGGATCCTTTTTATGACATGCTGGCCACTCGGAAGAGACGGATTGCTAACAAGAAGTAACTCTTGAGGACGGACTCTCATCATCCCTGTGTCCGGTGCAGAGGAAACCTGACGCATCCCAACAAAGCTTGTGTCTTTACTGTCCCTTTTGGGAGTGTGGTGGAACCACAAGCATCTCCTGTTCGTCTTTACTTGTTGGGGACTGCGATTCGTCGGTGTCCTGTCCTCCTCTGTGTCTTTTAAGAGTCTTGTTCCTACACCTTACATCCAAACTATTGTCCGTAACGTTGAACCCCCACCGATGTGGCTGGTGTGTGTTCATATATCTCCCTCTTCTACTAGACGGCCCTGCTTGAAAAAGCTTTCCAGGGAGTTGCTTTTCTCCCCCCAACTGGTATTCCCCCCGCAGTTTGTTTCTCTTGGGTTTTTAGCACAGTCCTCCACGTTGTCTTCTCCAAGAGATTCTCGTTCCGCTTCCAGAAAACTGGATCGAAGGGATCGCCGATCCTTGCTCAAAAAATAAATAAATAAAGGCAGCTTGTTTGCTGGCAGGTGAGGGGGAAAATGACACCTTAAATGACACAGGCTGTTGCTGTGGAAGTTGTGCCCCTTGTACACATGTCCACAAGAGAGGAAGAACCTGCGTTGTGGAGATCGAGAAACCATAGCTGTTGTGATGGAGCATAAAGCCACAAGTGAAAAATGGTTTCTCCGTTTTGGTCAAGACTATCTGAAACGATGAGGGTTTTAATCTCAAAGGGTTAGGTCCATTTATCCAGCCCTCTGTTTAGAAGACATAAAATTGAGGGTTTCCTTCAAGAAAAACAAGAAGTTTTGCCATTTTTTTAATCCAACGGATTGGAAATCCTCAGTTGGCCAAAAGGAAAATATGTAAACTTCCTAGTGTTATTGCTGGGCATATGGATGATTTAAAAATGTTGGTATCTGACAGTATTTTCTCAGGAGAGCCATCCGCGGCTGACAACAACAGTGAGATCAAAATAATAGCGTTGGTGGTCACCAACCTGATGACATCAAGAACAGGGATCCAAATTGGGCCAAAACTTTTCAATGGTGACAAGGCCAGTAACGAAATTAGAAAAGGTTTAGGCTTAGCTTTTAGTTTAGTAATTTAATTTTAGTTTAGAAGAAAGGCCTCTGAAAGTTTTTGGCTCCTCAAGGTACTACCCTTATGATGATACCAAAATCTCCTTTCACTCTTCTTTGTGCTTTGCAACCAGGGTGTGTTTCCAAACGACTCTAGAAAGAGTGCAGAGAAGAGCAATGAAGATGATTAAGGGACTGGAGGGTGAAGTGTAGGATGAAGAATGGTGGCAGGAATGGGGGATGTCTAGCCTAGTGATAAGAAGGACTAGGGGTGACATGATAGCAGCATTCCAGTATTTAAGGGGCTGCCACAAAGAAGAGGGAGTCAACTTAATTTTCCAAAATACCAGAAGGGAAGACAAGAAGCAGAAGATCAGGGGTCTTCAAACTTGACAGCTTTAAGGCTTGTGGACTTCAACTCCCGGAATTCCTCCTCCAGTCATGTTAGCTCAGGAATTCTGGGAGTTGAAGTCCACAAGTCTTAAACTTGCCAAGTTTGAAGATCTTTGCGGTAGATGGAAACTAATCAAGGAAAGAACCAACCTAGAACTAAGGATAAATTTTCTAAAGGTGAGAAGAGTTAATGGAATAGCTTGCCTGCAGGAGGTGTGGGGGCTCCATCACTGGAGGCTTTTAAAGAGATTGGACAGACATTTGTCTAAAATGGTATAATAAAGTCTCCTGCTCTGGAAAGGAGTTGGACTAGAAGACCTCCAAGGTCTCTTCCAACTCTGTTATCCTGTTAAAACTTGGTTTTCTCCTACCGATTGCACAGAGACCATACATCCTTGGATATCAGCTAATACTGTAATGGGAGATATATCTGCAGGGGTGGATCATTAAAAATGCACCTGTCCCGTCCTGCGCAATTGCGGGAGGGCAGGAATGGGTTGCATAAGTGTACACACACATTGAATGCCCATGAATTATCTTTTCTGGTGCTGATCCTCCTTACTTCTCCAACTTTCCCCAACTTACTTCCCCAACTGTCATATTGTAAGAACTTGCCCAAGAACCTCTTGCTTTTCGGTTGTTCTTATTAAATTGGGGATAAGCTTTGAGACCCTATGATGCCAGCCCCATCCTTCGCGGATTCTGTTATCTCCAAAGATTCCTGGAAGGATTGAGATGGAATGCTTCTATTGTTTGTCCTGGATTTTAAGGGGAGGATGAAGCTAAAGCATTCATTTAAACCAGGGGTCTCCAACCTTGGCAACTTTTAAGACTTGTGGACTTCAACTCCCAGAATTCCCCAGCCGGCAAAGCAAAGCTGGCTGGGGACCTTTTGAGAGTTGGAAGTCCACCAGGCTTAAAGTTGCCAAGGTTGGAGACCCCTGATTTAAATGACTTGTTTCTAAAACTGGACATCTTTTTTTTTTTTTAAAGATGTGTGGACTTCAACTCCCAGAATGCCTCAGCCTTGCATGGAGAATTCTGGGAATTGGTTAGGTGCTGGCTAGGGAATTCTGGGAGTTGGAGTCCACACATCTTAAAAAATGCCCAGGTTGAGAAACACGGATTTAAAAGTTATTGATATTCCTGGTTTCATCTCCCCTCTCCCCTCACCGAGAAGATAAGCAAAATGCCATTTATCCTGGCCGACATCTTTGTGGCTTAGAAAACTTGGAATGACCATTGCCGCTGACCGGTTGCCTGCTGCCCTCTAGTGGTCAGGAGAGCCGCTATTCTGCCTCGGTTGCCTTGCGTCCGTTATCCTTCCAACGGTGGGAATGTTATAGTTTGGAGGGATATTTTTTTGGGTCTTCAAGGGATTTTTTTGGAGAATTCAATAGCACTTTAGGTTCAGCTGGCCTGACAGGTGCGAAATTTAACAGGGAGTTTGGGCTGGGAAGTTCGTTTGAAGATTTTTTGGGGGTGGGTCACCACCGCTTGTGGTACATTTAAAAAAAAAAAAACTTTTTAAGCTTAGGAGTATTTGGAAGACTTCATACTTTTGGAGAGAGAGGGAAAAAAAGCAGCCATATATTTTTGCAAAGGTCGGGCCTGTATTTCTAGGTATGCTTGCTGGAAACAATAGCTTGACAAGACAGATGAAGGCTTAATGCTGGCTCCCAACTAGCCATTGTTCACGAATCGAGGGCCCTCCTCGGTGCCGCAACTCTGCTGGATTTTTAAGTGGCCCACTGAAAATGAGGCTATGATTGAAAAGGATATTATCTGAGGCCATTATGCTGAGCCAATGGCAACTTTGTGAGGTGTGGACTTTTAACTCCCAGAATTCCCTAGCCAGCATGGCTGGCTGGCTGAGGAATTCTGGGAAATGAAGTCCACAAGTCTTTAAAAGTTGCTATGGTTGAGGAACACTGTTCTAAAACTACCTGAAAATGTTGGCTTCACGTGCTTAGGGTGTAATCCTAGCCTATTGTGGTTTTTTTTTTTTGTCAACCAATCGTACTATCTAGCAGTAGCAAGCGTATTACCAGCCTTTTTCCAATCTGTGCAGGCATTTTGTTTTTCCCAGCCAGGTATTGCAAATGAAGTCTGTTAACTTCCCCCGGTTCTATTTTCTTGTACAATGTTTCTTAACCACTAAATGTAAAGTAGCTTGTTGTATATAGTGTACATCTGTGTATTGACCCGAGTGCCTGGTTATCAATAAAGTGCACAATATAATTCCATATCTATCTATCATATGACTGTTTTAAACTCCCATTTAGGCGACGGAGCCACGGCTGAGATCTCAACATGAAAGTCAATTCGAGGAAGGCGGTCAGACTTTGAGGAAAACGTACAGGCTGTCCTTGAGTTACCATCATTCGTTTAGCGTCCGTTCGAAGTTAGAAGGACACTGGAAAAAAGGGAGTTTGTGACTGGTCCACGTACTTAACGTCCGCGGTGGAGTCCCCAGTCATTTGATTTAAATTTTGGGCAACTGGCAACCAGCATGTTAGGATTGACTTAAGCCCCAATTTGATGTATTTTTAGCAGGCTGACCAAGGAAAGAAGGAAGAAAGGAAAGGGAGGGAGGGATGGAGAGAGGGAGGGAATGAGTAAGGGAGAGAGGGAGAGGAGGAAAGAAGGAAGGGAAGGAGGGAGAGATGAAGGGAGGGAGAAGGGAAGGAGGAAGAAAGGAGGGAGAAGGGAAAGATGAAGGGAAGGAGGAAAGAAAGAAAAGGAAGAAAGGAAAGGGAGGGAGGGATGGAGAGAGGGAGGGAATGAGTAAGGGAGGGAGAGGAGGAAAGAAGGGAAGGAGGAAGAGATGAAGGGAGGGAGAAGGGAAGGAGGAAGGAAGAGAGGGAGGGAGGGAAGGAGGAAGAAAAGAAGGAAGGAAAGGGAGGGAGAGAGGGAGGGAATGAGTAAGGGAGGGAGGGGAGGAAAGAAGGAAGGGAAGGAGGAAGAGATGAAGGGAGGGAGAAGGGAAGGAGGAAGGAAGAGAGGGAGGGAGGGAGGGAGAGAGGAAGGGAAGAAGGAAGGAGGGAGGGAGAAGGGAATGAGGAAGGAAGGGGAGGGAGAGAAGGAAGGTAGGTTGTAGCATCTTAGGGTCATGTGATTGCCAATTGAAACTTCTCAATGTGGAAAGCAGGGATTGCTTAACATACACATGATCCACTTAACAACTGCGTAAAATTTGCCTCAAGTTAAAAACCGCCTTGTCTAGCAACCAAAATTCTGGTTTCTATTGTGGTCGTAACTCTTGTATTACCTGTAATATTTCTGCTTAAATACTACCATACTAATAAAGAGAAAGTAATTGAGATCATCCCGGTAACTGCAACCCCAAACAAAAGCTGGTCAGACACACGTCGCCATCCTGAAACACAGATAGTTCTCGACTTACAACGGCTCATTTAGTGATCCTTCAAAGTTACAATCACTGAAAAAAAGTGACTTATGACCATTCTTCATACTTATGACTGTTGCAGCACCCCGTGGTTATGTGACTTACATTCGGAGGCTTGACAATTGATTCACCTTTATGACGGTGACCGTGTCTCAGGATCTTTTGCGACCCTTCTGACTAGCAAAGTCAACTGGGGAGGCCAGATTCACTTAACAACCGGGTGACTAATTTAACAGCTGCAGGGATTCACTTAGCAACGGTGGCAAGAAAAGTCACTTTTAACACATTCCTCACTTAGCAAACTCTGAGCTCCTGTGGTCGTAAGTCGAGGACCACCTGTAGTTTATACCCATCAGCTACAGCCAGATGTAACTGAACTAACCACAGAAACATGTTTGATTTCATTTCTCGGATTTATATACTATATAAATTTTACATGCCATATTATTTACAAGTGGGGTAAGTGCTTTTTTTTATCTTTAAAAAAACAAAGATCAAACTTTTATAGACATCTCTGAACAACACGGCTTTTGTATAAATCAGACAAGATTATTCAGATGAACTGTATTTAATACAGTTTTTTCCCCACTCTTTTGTCTCCTGATGCAGGACCAGTGAATTAAGTGTATCACAGTTTGATAGCGTTTCATCATTTTAAAAAAATAATAATAAAAATTAAAAAGAAAAAAAAAAGAAAAGAAAAAGAAATAAATCACAGTATGAACGTTGTCTGTAACTAGAAACTTGGAAGGAAACAAGGACCAGGCGGCTGAGATTGGTCAGGACGGACGTACATTGCTACATTAAAAATTAACGCAATTAAAAAACTTAAAGTGGATTTTAATCATAAAATAAAAATTAAAAACGGCTCCTCTCCAGGTGGATAACTTAAGAGATCCACGGCGCCTGCTCTCCTCGCTTACTTCTGGCGCAGGCTAGAAGTCCAGATATGGCAGGACAAACCTGAGCAATGAAGTAACTCTGCGGGAGAGACAAAGAGATGCCCAAGGGCCAGGCAGAGAATAGGAATAAAAGCAGACACGGAAGGAAGGGCCAGAAATACGAAAGGAGTCGCTTCGAGAGGCCTACAAAATGGACGTCGCAGGCGACGGCTGCAAAAGGCATATCCTGCAAAAGGCTGGGTGAAGAAAAACACCCACGGAAGGAGACATTTCGAGTGGGGTGGGGTGGAAGCACGGGGCTGACTCAAACCCTCTGCAATGGCCCATTGTCGGTCTCGGAAAAAGAGATTTCAGGTCGAGCCATTAAGGACAGGCCGGACAGTTGACGTGTGTGGTCTTCGGACCATGTCCCGCGATACATTCAAAAATAAAATAAAATTATAAAAATAAAACCAACCAAAGGCCAAGCGTCCAAACAGCATGCGCTTCACAAGGAGTCCAAAGACAGAAATCCCAACGGAAGGAAAAACAAAAAATATGACGTGGCGTTTCTAGTAGCAGACATGGGAAGGGAAAAATAAAAAACCGAGGCGCTCTCTCTTTTCTTTCTCTCTCTTGCTCTTTCTCTCTCTCTCTCTCTCTCTCTCTCTCGCAAACATCCAAGTTGCCTGTGAAATGTTTTAAATAATTAAATTAAATAGTTGCTTATCCGTTGCAGCTTGCTTTAAATTCGGGAAGTTTCCCTTGCCCCGGCAAAACATCACGTGGACATAGATAAAACACATTCAACCTGAGTGGTGGAACGAAGGAAAAGCAGCAGCAGCAGCATTTTGAGATGTTCGGATCCAGGGCGCTTATTTCTCCTGGTGACACGGATGATCATCGGGAGGTTTGCAAATGTTCAGCAGCTGTGGAACGTGTCCCATCCTTTCGTCACGTTCGGGGAATCGCGGAGAATTGTGTGTTCTTTTTTGTTTTTGTTTTTTTAGAAAAAAAGAAAGACTCAAGGTAAAAACTAAAAAAGGAAAAGAAAAGGAGAAAAAAAAAGTGGGACTTTTTTCAATGATAAAATCCTGTACAGTATTTTTTTCTGAAGCACCAATTATGAATATTAAAGAGTCTGTAGGGTTTTGTTTTGTTTTTCCTGGTCTATAAATACACTATAAGCTGGACTTCCAACGGACATTCCGGATCTGAAAGGCAAAGACAACAATATTATTTGGGGAAACAGAGACCCTAAAAGAGGTTTGAATAGCCTGATACTTTTTAAAGGTAAAAGTTCCCCTCGCACATACGGGCCCAGTTGTTTCCGACTCTAGGGGGCGCTGCTCCATTCCAAAGCTGAAGAAAAGCCAGCGCTGTCCGAAGACGTCTCCGTGGTCATGTGGCCGGCAGGACTAAACGCCTTTGAAGGCGCACGGAGGAATGCTGTTCCCTTCCCACCAAAGGGGTCCCTATTTTTCTATTGCCTTTTTTACCTGCTTTCGAACTGTCAGGTTGGCAGCAGCTGGGACAAGTAACAGGAGCTCACTCCGTCATGCAGCGCTGGGGATTTGAACCGCCGAACTGCCGACTTTTCTGATCGATAAGCTCAGCGTCTTAGCCACTGAGATACCGCGTCCTGACACTTTTTAGACTGTGGTAAATCCAGGTAGTCCTTGACTTACAACAATAATGCAGCCTGAATATTGCGGTGTTAAAAGTTGCGATGGTTATAAATGACATCACCCACGTGGCCAGTCCGATTGTCGATTTTCAAAACTGAAATTCTCTGGCTGCAAAACGATTTTACAACTTCGTTATGACCGCAATTGACCCCAAAATTTCTGCTGCTAAGCGAGAGTGCTGTTAAGTGAGTTTTGTTCTGTTTTACGACCTTCCTTGCCACAGTTGCCAAGGGAATCCCTGAAATTAAGTTAATAACAGGGTTGTAAAAGTGAATATCTGACTTCCCTATTGCTTGCCAGAAAGTCGCAAAAGGGACAATCCAATGACCCCAGAACATTGTGACTGTCATAAATACGAGTCAATGATCAAGGGTCCCAACTCTGACTGCGTGATCACGGGGATGCTGCAACGGTCATTAAGTGTGAAAAAGAGTCGTAAGTCACTTTTTTTCTAGTGCCATTGTAACTTTGGTGACTCAACGAACTTGTTGTAAGCCGAGGGCTACCTCTTAACTCCCCTCAACAGTCAAATTAACCACTTCTCAAACGCTCGGTGGAATTTTACATCGGCTGCCAGCAAAGCAGGTCATTCTTCAACGGGGTTTTCCGAAAGGGACAAGCCACGATGGGCAGTTCTGCGTGTTAGAAGTTCCGCCCATCTTAAAAATTGCCGGGTTTGTGTAAGACCAGACGGTGCACATTGGTTTTTTTTTTCCAACTCTACAATTCTCTGAGTATCCGAAGGAGGATCTCCCTATTGAAGTGGTGTAGGATTTCTTGCCTAAGCAGGGGTTTGGAGTAGAAGACCTCTAAGGTCCCTTCCAACTCAGTTCATTCTATTCCTATTCTATTCCTCTTCTCTTCCTCTCTTATTCTATTCTATTGCTCTGTTCTCTTGTATTCCTCTTCTCTTCTATTCCTCTTTTCTGTTATTCTATTCTATTCCAATCCTTTTCTCTTCTCTTCTCTATTCTATTCTTCTCTTCTATTTCTCTCCTTATTCTATTTCTCTCTTCTCTGTGCTATTCCTCTTCTCTTATTCCATTCCATTCCTCTTTTCTTCCTCTTCTTATTCTATTCCATTCCTCTCTTCCTCTTTTCTCTTCTCTTATTCTATTCTATTCCTCTCTCCTCTATT
>NW_020716955.1:286247-316150 GCF_900518725.1 Notechis scutatus | reverse complement strand
GCTTTCCAGCCCTCTCTAAGCGGTTTACAGAGTCAGCCTCTTTGCCCCCAACAATCTGGATACTCGTTTTACCCACCTTGGAAGGACGGAAGGCTGAGTCAACCTTGATCAACTCCTGGCAGTGGGCAGATTTAGTCTGAAATATTGCATTCTAACCACTATGCCTGCCTACCTTCCCAAGCAATAGCAGACTTATATACCGCTTCACAAATAGCAGATGTATATATACTGCTTTCTAAGTGGTTTACAGAGTCGGCCTCTTGCCCCCAACCATCTGGGTCCTCATTTTACCCACCTTGCGAGGATGGAAGGCTGAGTCAACCTCGAGCCAGTTAGAATCGAACTGCCAAATTGAAGGCAGCTGGCAGTCAGCGGAAGAAGCCTGCAGTACTGCTCTCTAACCACCGCGCCACGTGATGTAGTATAGTGAAAGAGAAGGGACTCCTCCTTGCTTCTAAGCGTCCGTGGCCGTTGGGTGGGGCGGCTGGGACGAATGCCAACGCATCATTATAAAGGTGGGCTGGCCTAGAGAGAAGGTTGCTACCGTAGGACAAGACCTACCGGCTGTCCTTGGGACTTGACTGAAGAGGCCATTCTTGTGCCTTTGATTCACTCATGGGGTCATTTACTGAGTCATTCATTGGGTCGCTCTTTCGGCCACCCCAGAAAGAAGGGGGCGGAGACCGCTGTGCTACCCCCATGGCAGATAAGGAACTAGGGCTAAAAGAAAGGAAGAGGCTTACAGGGTGCCCCTCTCAATCCCGTACATTTCAACCGCCACTCTCGCACCGCACCAATTAGCACCCACGTTTCGGTGGCACGCCACCCTCCGCCGTGTTTAGTGGAGACACGCAAAGGGTGACGGACAAGCAGAGAGAAATATATATGGGGAGCCACCGATGGAGCCCAACCCTTCTGTGATTAAGTGGGAAATTTGCGAAGGGAGCTTTTTTTGGGCCCCTATTGCGATGGGCTTTTCTCACATTTGGTTAAGGGCATCGCTGCGGTTCTTAAATGAGGAACGCGGTTGTTAAGTGAATCTGGCTTCCCCGTTGACTTTGCTTGTCCGAAGGGGAAGGGGAAATCACGGGACTGTCAGCCTTCAATATTCCTTTCCTTTCCTTTGCATCTTTCGGCTGCCATAGTAACGGGGGGAGGGGAAAGTATTAGGCTTTGTGGGTGTGGGAAGTGTGCTGGAGGTGTTGAAGAACGTACTATATAACTTGGGGGGAAAACTTTATTGTCTATGCTTATTTGCTTGCTTACTGTGCAACTGTGGGTTTTTATCAACCTAGGCCAAGGTCAATGGCCAGATGCCTGCATCACCACCTGAAGATGCCCCGCATGACATACACATCTTCGATTGGATGGACAGCTTGCACTACTGTGGGTGGGAACCTTGCCATCACTTTGTATGTGTGTTTTTCGAACGTAAATCCTCAGATTCAGAATTCCTTTGATGCTACCTGTTAGGGATAACATTGTTTACCCTAACTGGTTTGGGTAAAAATAATAAATAAGGTATCATGGTTTGTTACTTAAAGTGTGTGTAACTTTAACTGCAAGAATGTAATTAAGGGTGTGGTTGTAAAAACACTATATAAGAAGCGAGGCAATTGCGGCTCGCACTCTCTGGTTAACTGATCCCTAATTACTTGATGGATTGATGGCTGCGTTCTTGTTGGAAAGAGGAGAAGAAGAAGGAGTGTTGATATTTTCTCAACGGAGAGAAAATAAAGATTGGACTGATTTATTGTAAGTGAACTGACATTGGCTATTCAACATGGACTTTTGCAAATAGAGTATCCCCGACAAGACTTGACTGAAATTGATATATGACTAATGGACCGTTTATTTGACTATGCTATAATTCTTAAATGGAATAAACTATATTTTTGATAGCACAAGCGTATCTGCCTTTTTACTGCGTGTTAACTAGAAAACTTATCTCACACATTTACTTGTCTTCCTATCTGACTTCGCTGCACGTTCTGTTTAGTTTGTTTTCCTTAACACCCGTTGGGGAATCCAGGCTTAACACTACCACTTGATTTCCAGTAAAAGTTCTTTTCTCTATATTAATGGAGTCTAAGAGTGTCTTTCTTGGATTTTGAATGGAACACCTGACAGAGACCCCGGGACACTGCACCCATCATAAATGTGAGTCAGTTGTCAGGCGTCTGAATGTAATCCCGTGACTTTGGGGATGCTGCAATGGCCATGTCACTTTTTTTTTCAGGGCCGTTGTAACTTTGAACGGTCGTTAAATGAACTGTTGTAAGAGTTGGGAAATAGCTGTACAGGTAGCCCTCGACTTAACGACCCCAACTTCCTGCTGCTAAGTGAGACAGCTGTTAAGTGAGCTTTGCTAAGTGAATCCCTGCAGTGTCAACTCTTAAAGCCTTCCTGGCCTGCTCTTGAGTCGCCACAGGCAGGAAGCGGGAGGAGAAATTGACTATATATAAAATATATATATAAAACCCCATTTACGTCCCAACCTCCCACCGTGTCCTTTGCTCACCTGGACTCTTTCTCCTTGTGTTTATCTTTTAACTTCTTCTTCTTCTTGGACTTCTTCCGCTTCCGTCCCTTTAGTTCGTCGAGAGAAGGGTCTGGCAAGATTTTGGGGGGTTTCTTTTCGGGGGCGCAGTCGCTGGCCTCGGGACTTAGGGAAACGTGCTTTTTCCTATCGAGGTTGTGGCTCAAACGGCTTTTGTAATAATCATACTTACTATAGGGGCTACTGTAAACATGACTTGATTTGCTATAGTCTCTCTCGGAGTGGGTCGGCTTCCTCTCCTGGTTATGCCGGGGCACGTGGGAGGCCGAGTAGTAGTAACTGTACGACCGGCACGCATCCCACCTCCTCGGCGTCTCCTGGTAGTGCCGCTCCCTGCTCCACGACCTCTCTCCCCCTTTCCCGTAACTGGGCCTGCTCCGTTCAGAGTCCGTTTGACCTCGGCTGCGGGGTCTGTAGGGAGGGTACTTCCCCAAACTCCTGGCGGGATCGGGACTACCCGGGAACCTGTAGTAGCTGGTGCCGTGGTATTCCCGCCGGGGCTGCTCCTGCTGCTTCCCTCGCTCCCTACTGTAAGCGCACCTCTGCTTACTGCAGTGTCCATCAGGCTGGCTCCGTCCACCAGCCCCGTCGGCCTCCTCCTCCGCCTCCTCTTCTTCCTCCGTTTCAGAACGCTTCCTTTTAGGACGATAATATTCTTGGTCGGTTTTTTTGTAACCGTGGGCTTTCTCCTTCGGGCCCGGCTTTTCAAGGCTTCTTCGAAGCGGCTCGACGCTGTCCGCTGGTTTGCTTTGTTCCGTCTTTGAACTCTGGCTCTCGGCAGGAGTTTTGGGTTGGGGAAGGGGAGAATTCTCGGCACACGGGGGGTCCTTGCCGCTCGGAGGGCTGCCCTGCCTTTCCGGACCCGTCTCGGGTGCCTTTAGGGGAGTCTTCAGATTTTGGGGCCTAGATTCACCGTCCAACCTCATCTGGGTGCTCTGGGGGTCTGGTGTTTCTGGCGGTCCTGCCTGTCCTTCAGCAGGCTCTGGGCTCTTCTCTGAAGCTGCTTTCTCGTCTTTGGATACCCCTGCCCTTTCTTGACTGTCCCCTTCTCCAGGAGAGGCTGCTTCATCTGTTCCTGGGGAACCGTGTTGCCGGTCGTTCTCAAGCGGCCTGTTTTCTGTCTGGGCAATCCTTTCACAAGAGTCCTTCGTGGTCGCAGTGACGTTGGGGTCCGAAAATATTACGGGGCTTGGGATACTGTTGGGAAGGGCACCGGGGGCCTTTTCAGAAGCATCCTCGGCCATGGGCTTTTCTGGTTCAGGAGGGCTGCTGGTCAAGAAGAGAAAGACAGGTCAAGATAGACGTCACCACTTAAACCTTTAAATGGAAACGAGCCCTGACGACATCAGTTGAGACAGGTATAGTTTTATCGGAAGTGTGTTGCAGTAATGCAAAGCTAGAACTGAGAATCGCGTGCCAAAATCCCTAAGTTCACCTTTATCCCTCCTCGTCACCCACTCCGTGTAGCCAATCAGGCCCAGGTAAGATGTTTTCATAACAGTCAGTCCAAGCATAGTTTGGTATGAAGCTTCCCTCCTTCTTCCACCTTGAGGCAGCCTCTCGGGAAGATACAGCATTTACTTCCATTTCCCCAACCATTCCCCCATCTCCCCCCAGTTCATGCCAGTCTGTTACCATACAGCAAACATTAGGTGGTAGCTGACATGGGATTTCAACCTGAGGAGGCCTTAAAAGTGCTTTTAACTTCTAGAGAACCTTTTAAAAAGGGGGCAGGGAAAAATAAACCCGACGAGGACTCTAGACATCTGACGATAGAGACTTTGTGAGGCCCATAACAAGGTTATCTTGTCCAAAGTAGCTTGTTTTCCTCATATCATAAGATACAATTCTATCTGATCCAAAATCTTTCAGGACAGAAGGCTTCAGAGACGTGGCAATTCATTTCTTCAAAGGCAAACAGATTAAAATGCAACTTGGGAACCTATTTTTGTTTCTTATCTCAAAACCTTTGCTTCATCCCACATTCCCTCTGTTCTTGAAATAGGTAGGAAGAATTTACCAGCAGGAGCAGGCCACACAGTGAAGCAATTAAGACTGTGACTTGCAAGTTTTAATCAATGAAGGCAGCCATTCCGATTTAAAGAACTATAGGCAACTTAATAAACAAATTTATAAAATTGGCCAATTTCTAGGCAGATTAGCCTAGAAAATATACCTGTTGTCACTTTTATAAAGCAGAAAGTGCATCTTTTAAAGGTGCAGATCACTTTTAAAGGTGCAGACAACTTGGTTCCTCTTTAAACAAAATCGGCTGAATCGTATCACCCTGAGGGCCAATAAACTTTGTCCAATAAATCAGTTTTAGTTTGCTTTTTAACTGGAGCGTAGCTATTTTGCCTTTACAAATTTATAAATTTGTGTTCCCAAGGAGGAGAAACATGGAAAACATAATAAAAAACAGAAAAGGAATAGAATGATGTGGCTATGTGACTTGAATATCCAGCTAAGATATAGGCGTTAAGTCTAGATGTGCTCCAAGCACCAATTATTTAATTTTTTGCATTTTCAGCATCTTTGGTGACGTACATGGGATTCCTCTCTAATTTTATCTCCACAACAACCTTGTGAGGATGGTTGATCTGAGAAAGGGATGGCTGGCTTACAAGGTTTTTTTTTTTTTCCAATTTTGTATCTTCCCCATGTTAAGCCAACATCAAAACTACTATGCTATGCAGCCGGTTATCTAAACTAACATCACCTGGTTTTAAAGCTGCATTTCTTTTACAGTAAGCTAATCGCCTGCTTCTTAAAATTCAGAACCTAGTTAGAGTAGAGAGAAGACTGTATTACCTGGAGTCCCCAGGCAAGGTTTTTGACTGCTTATATCTGAAGGAATCGGAGACGTCTTCTTCAGGGACTGAGGACAAAGCTTTCGGAGAACCCTGTAGATTCAAAACGGACAAGGATTAACGCAACGATGAGCAAAGGGATCGGATAGACTATAGATTCTGGTATGAAATCCGGAGTGGTAAAATCAGCCCATGTGACTTGCTCCCAAGAAAAAATAATGGCTATCAACTTGCCTTCCATCGAGGACCTGTATACTGCACGAGTCAAAAAGAGGGCTGTGAAAATATCTACAGACCCCTCCCATCCTGGACATTAATTGTTTCAACTCCAACCCTCAAAACGACGCTATAGAGCACTGCACACAAGAACAACGAGATACAAGGACAGTTTTTCCCCGAATGCCATCACTCTGCTAAACAAATAATTCCCTCAACACTGTCCAACTGCTTACAAAGTCTGTAGTACTATTACTATTAATCTTCTCATCACTCCTTATCACCCATCCCCTCCCACTTGTGAGTGTAGGACTGTAACTTTGTCGCTTGCATCCTTACGATTTATATTGACTGTTTCCTAGTAGGATTTGATTGCTTATTGCACCCTATGACTATCATTAAGTGTTGTACCTGATTATTCTTGACTCTTGACGAATGCATCTTTTTTTTTATGTACACTGAAAGCATTTGCACCAAGACAAATTCCTTGGGCGTCCAATTACACTTGGCCAATAAAGAATTCTATGCTATGCTATGCTATGCTATGCTATGCTATGCTATGCTATGCTATGCTATGCTATGCTATGCTATGCTATGCTACGCTACTCTACTCTACTTTACTCTACTCTACTCTACTCTTATTGTACCCTAGGATTATTATTAAGTGTTGTACCTGATGATTCCTGATAATTGACGGATGTATCTTTTCTTTTATGTATACTGAGAGCATTTGCACCAAGACAAATTCCTTGTGTGTCCAATCACACTTGGCCAATAAAGAATTATATGCTATGCTATGCTACTCTACTTTACTCTACTCTACTCTATTCTTATTGTACCCTAGGACTATTATTAAGTGTTGTACCTGATGATTCCTGATGCTTGACGAATGTATCTTTTCTTTTATGTATACTGAGAGCATTTGCACCAAGACAAATTCCTTGTGAGTCCAATCACACTTAGAATTCTAAGTGTGAATTCTAATAAAGAATTATATTCTATTCTAAGAAGAGTGCAACCATCAACTGGAAGAAAAAGAGGACCAGGGATTCCTTTTGGATATAGCACAGGGTTCAACGGTCACCTACTTCTGTAGCCTTTTCCGGTTCTTCTCAGAAAAGGTGGTCTAGATGGACCCTGAGGCCGCATGTGTGGGAAGCCAGCCTTTAAGCGTTGAGTTCTGGCTTTTCCCTTTTCAATTCAGGAGCCCCAAACCTTATTCTGAAGTTAAAGAAGGAAGAGCTATGAACAGAACTAGTCCTCGACTTACAACCATTCATTAAGTGACCGTGCAAAGTTACCACCGCACTGACAAAAGTGGCTTTACGATCATTTTTTAACACTTACAACCATTGCACTAACCCAACACCCCACCCCCTTGCTCGTGTGATCCAAATTCAGGCACTTGGCAACTGACTCATATTTATGACGGGTACAAGTGTCTCGGGAGGGATTATGTGACCCGCTTTTGCGACCTTCTGACAAGCAAAGTCAAAGGGGAAGCCAGATTCACTGAACAACCGCATCACTAACTTAAAAACTGCAGAGATGCCCTTTTAACAACGGTGGCAAGAAAGGTCCGTAAAATGGGGCAAAGCCAACTTTAACCACTATCTCCCCTTAAGTAATATTTTTGGCCTCTCCTGTGGTCGTTAAGTCGAGGATTACCCGCATTCCAAGGAATCTACTCACTTTTCCGGGCAATCCGTTGGTTTTGGGAAACGGGTGATCCGCCAGTTTCACGGGCTTCCCTTGAGAGGTGGGATCGCTGCCCATTTGTCTGTTCTGCTTCGGGGCGTCGTTTAGGCTAATGGAGACCATGACGGTTATGTTTTGAGGCAACTCGGGCTGGGAACTTTCTTTCTCCGGCTTGTGGCAGGGCGTGCACGAGTCCTCCAGCCCGCCGGCCGCGTCTTCTAGTAAAATGCCGTTGGACACTTTGACGTGGCCATTCTCCTTCAACAGCCCTTTGGATTCCTCCTCCGATTCTTCCGAGGATTCTGCTCCGTAGGGAACCAAGAGGCTGGGACTGTGTTTGGCCTTGCCGTTCATGATCAGCTTGGAAGCGGACTTGCCCGGGGAGGACGGTTTGGAGACTTGATTAGCAGCCGAGGAGACGGTGGAAGTACTTGAGGTAGATTGCGCCGCGGAAGGGTTGGAAATGGTGGAGGACGGGGCGGGCTTGTTGAGGCTCTCCAAGGTGCAGCTGGGGTGAGAGATGGTTTGGCGAGTGGGCAGCTTGTTGTTGTGAATACTGAGGGTGAGTTTGGGCTTCTTGGAGGAATCCGGGGGGCCCGCCGTGGCCGAGCGGTTCATGGTCCACTTGGAGATGGACAAGGAAGGCGCCGAAGAAGATTTGACGAGGGAAGCGTTGCTAGAAATGGCCGCCGTACTGCTGGGGGTTTCCTTCAGGGATCCGGTTCCGTTCAAATGATTCGAATTCTGCAGTTATGCAAACGGAGAAAACGAGAAGCCCAAGAAAATAAGCTGTAGATCTGAAACCTGAAATATTCCTATTAGGAATGGTACCAGAAGGTTATAGTAAGAGAAAAGATTTATTTAATTATACATGTTCTAACAGCGGCTAGGATGGTATTTGCTCAAAACTGGAAAAGTGATAAAATACCGATAAGAGGGGAAAAAATAATTGGAAAAATATTTGAATGTGCAGAAATGAATAGATTGACACTAGAAATTAAAGAGAAAGAAACGGAATATTACATGGTATGGAATATGTTTTATCAATGGATAGAGAATAGAACCACTTAAAAAAGATTTGATGTATTTATAGAGCAATTAGAGAAATTTAAGCAAAATTATAATGTGTGATATTATTATGTATATGGGAATGTATACAGGAACATTGATGTTAGATTTGATAAGAAGAATATCATTTATAATGTTCAAATAATTGAAATATGTACCCAAGCTGACACACTATTGAAATGGAATGATTTGTTATATATAAAAAACAATTTAAAATTTAATAATATTTTTAAAAAGCCAGGGGGTCTGCAACTTTAAACACTCAAAGAGCCATTTGGACCACAGAAAAGAAAACACCGGGAGCCAATAATTTAACCACCGGTGTGACTGGGCGGGCGTGTGGCCAACTCGACTGTCACTTACTCCCACCCAGTCACCTCCTGTTCTGGAATATGGAGCTTGAGTCTCCATCCCCCGCCATCACCCTTACCTTCTCAGGCTAGGTGAGGAGTGACAGGAAGGGGAGGGGCCAGCCAGGGGTGGGATCAGCTGTCAGGGAGCCGCATGTGGCTCCAGAGCCACAGGTTGCGGACCCCCGACATAGACAGAGCGATGGATGAAAACTCCCTTTCTCGAATTAAAGTCAGGCTTTCTAAGCAGATGACCCTTAACTTACCTTCACCATGTGTGGAGGGAGCTGAGGTCCGATAAATCCAGGGTTACTTTGTTTATTACCGATCACCCGTTGATTGATAACCGGTCGGGGAGAAGACTGCCCCGGCGTGTGGACCGAATGAATGTGTTCGGCACCGTTTTTCAAGTCATGGGTCCTAATTAAAAAAGTCGCGTTAAGCCATATGTTCACTTCCCTTTTCACAAACTGCCCTAAAGTTCTTTTCTTAGGGTGGGCATCCTTATTCGTCACCAGGAAACACCAGTGACTCTGCCACGTGTGGCACACCAGAAGCGGGGCAAAAACCCAAGATAGGTCCTGGCGCCAAGGGTAAAAAAAAACAAAAATCTATTTTCAAAAGCTGGACTTTACCTGATGTAAAACAGCACATAGGCTTGTTGATTTAATACAGTCCTGATGTCACTGTTTGAAACAGTGGAATCATTCATCTGGTACCACTGCCCGTTACTGGCCTAAAACAAAAAACAGAATTACAGCAAAAAAGGATTGTGGTCTGTAAATCTATTCCCCAATGTGAGGCAAAGCCAAACTTCCATCGAACATCTTAGATGGTTACCTTCCTTAGATATTGAATTATAACATATATCCTATGTAACTCTAGGGAAAGGGTCTTCCAACTTGACAGCTTGAAGACTTGTGGACTTTAACTCCCAGAATTCCTCCTCCAGTCATGTTAGCTCAGGTATTCTGGGAGTTGAAGTCCACAAGTCTTAAACTTGCCAAGTTTGAAGCCCCTTGGTCTAGGCTGCTGTATTATGGGGATTTTATTATGGTTTTACCTTAATTTAATATTTTATCTTGGATATTATATTGACCACCAATGTGCATCCATCTACCTGTGTTTCCCCGAAAATAAGACTAGGTCTTTTTTTGCTCCAAAAGACCCATTAGGCTTATTTTCCAGTTAGGTCTTATTTTGAGGGAAATACGATACTAAATGCGTCCATCTGGCTGACAATCTTAACTGGGGCTTATTTTTGAGGTAGGGCTTATATTGCCAGCCTCCTGAAAAATCATGCTAGAGCTTATTTTCCGGTTGAGTCTTATTTTTGGGGAAACATTGTCTCTCTCTCTCTCTCTCTCTCTCTCTTTTCCCCCACATATGTATTTGCTGATGCCTTAAACTTATATTTGTGTTTGCATATATAATGTGTTTCACTAGCATTGTATATCAGTGACTGCATGGCCTCTGTTGATGCCATATGCTAAATAAAATAAATTTTAAAACTTCAACCTCCTGTGCCTTCGTTTTAAAGAATGCCTATGCTTCCCGCTGAGATGTCTAGAGGTTTTTTTTCAAAATAAAAGTGGGAGGATGGAAAACCAAGCCCGTGCTTCACTTAGAAGTGGACCCCACCAGATGTTTCTCTTCTAGGAGAGACAACTGCTGGTCAGCCAAAAAGAGATAAAAATTCTTCCTGTTCAGTGTCAATGAAGGAGGCCCAGCCTGTTTCAAAGCCCTCCATCATTTTTGCAGGAAAATATGCGTCCTTAAAGATGCATCACTATCTTAGATACTCCAGATGACAGTAAAGAACATTAGGAAAGGCAGCTATGTTAAAAATTTTATTAGAAAAATAAATGGCTTTTTTTAAAAGGCTGGTGGAAGGAGAAACAGTGCCCTCTGCTGGATTTTAGTGAAATATATATTGACTAAACAATGAAATTATTTTGTTTTAGCAGCAGCAGAAGGGGAAAATGTTCCAGAAAAGCCTCATATAACCTTAGGTTTTGGAGCAAGCATTTAGTAAAAGTCTAAAAGTAAGCACAAACTTCTTGAGAGGAAGAATTGCCTTAAAAGCCGTGTTTCTCAACCGTGGCAACTTGGAAGATGTCTGGATTTCAACTCCCAGAATCCCCCAGCCAAGCATGCAGGGTTGAGAAATCTTGCCTTAAAATAATTAAATGCCTGGGTCTTTACATTTTACACTGGTTTAGATTAATTCCTTCCCCTAGCAATGATCTCAGAGTTATGGGTTAGTGCAGAGGTCCCCAAACTTGGCAACTTTAAGACTTGTGGACTTCAACTCCCAGAATTCTCCAGCCAGCTAATTCTGGGAGTTGAAGTCTGCAAGTCTTAAAGTTGCCAAGTTTGACGACCCCTGGATTAGTGGAATCAAGCATTCTTCCTTGTGACAACAATTTGGGCTGCACTCTGTTGCCATCACCCATATCAAATTGTAACCAGTTATACTGTTAGGGTCACTTGCTCTGGGACAACTTTTCTTGAACGCCTGAGAATAGTAAGACGAGAAAGAAAAATTTACCTTTATGTAGCAGTAATAATGTCCAGCATGACAGCTGAAGCCCGTATGGACTAGCACTGCATAAAGTGCATAAATGATTGGTTCTCCATTGGGTTGGGACATATATGGTCGGATATCTAAATATTCTGGGTATTTCACTTCCTAAACCAGAGAAGACAGAGAGGCGTTTCTGAGTTTGCATGCAGAATCCCACTTAAAACACAGAGAAAAGCAACACCGTAAGAATTAAACTTTTACGCGTATCTCTACAGAGAACATTGGTCCACACAATGATGTTTGTGAAAATGCCACAAGTGAGCGACCCCTGAGCATCTCACACTGCCCCTTCTTTTTTTATACAATCCTTTATCTGGTTTCATTCTCAGCTGGGTGGGGGTACTTTCATATATACAGGTAATCCTTCACTTACCGAGCCCAGAATTTATCTTGTTGAGTGATACAGTTGTTAAATGAGTTTTGCCCTGTTTTACGGCCATTCTTGTCACAGTTGTGAAGGGAATCACTGCAATTCTTAAGTTAGTAACATGGTGGTGAAGTGAATCTAGCTTCCACCCATGGACTTTGGATTGTCAAAAAGTCGCAAACGTTTATCACAAAACCCTGGGACGACACTGCGACCGTCATAACTATGAACCAGTTGCCAAGCAGGCAAATTTTGATCATGTGACCACAGGTATGCTACAACAGTTAAGTGTGAAAAAACAGTCGGTCACTTTTTTTTCCAGTGCCGTTGTAACTGCGAACAATCACTAAATGGAACTATTGTAAGTTGAGCGTGTTACCTGTACTTCATTTATATTGCTAAAGGGCTACGCCACGATTTAAGGAAGCTCCTGTCTTACCTTTGTGATTTTGCCACCACTGAAATTTGCAAACCGTTTGAGGGACAAGGTGAGGACATTTGATGCCCGGTGTATCGTAAACCGCTTGGATGCAGGAACCATTTTTTTACACCTAAAAACATAAGGGAGATTCAAGACTTTTTTTTCCCCCTCACTATTTTCGGAAGTTCAACCAACGACTTCCTATTTGGAAATCGGTGTCTGAAAACAGGTTTAGGTTTTCTTAAAAGACATGAAAGAGAGGTGGAATTATTCCTCTTTTCCTTCCACTCTTAAGACTCACCCTCCTTCGATATCCCTTTGGGCCAGGAGCCTCCAAACTTGGCAACTTTAAGACTTGTGGACTTCAACTCCCAGAATCCCCCCAGCCAGCATGCGTGGCTAGCTGAGGAACTCTGGGAGTTGAAGTCCACAAGTCTTAAAGTGGCCAAATTTGGAGAATTTGCTTTGGGCAGTGCTTTTCAAATCTGGCAACTTTAAGATGGGTGGATTTTTTTAACCACGGCAGACGTAGAAGAACAATCAATCAATCAACGAATTAGAAAACATAGGAATTCTCTTTCTTACTTGCTACATTTATATGCATTTTCTCCATCCAGCTGTTCAGGCTTGACAAACTGTTCCAGAGCTTTGTTGACACTTTGAGCTGACTGGAAGGGAGGGAAAAAAAACATGGTCACTGGGGGAATTCTGGGAGTCGAAGTCCACATACTTCTTAAAATTGTCAAGGTTGAGAAACACTTTTCTAGGATGCCAGGGCTCAGATTAGATGGCTGTTTTTTCTGGAATGTCACCCGGGCTTACAAGAATGTCTAGATTTGTTCTTGCAAGCAACTGTGAAAAAAATAGCCTAAGGAATAGTGGTCCACAGTAAGCTATGTTTTAACTGATGACAAAATTCTTTGTGATTGTGGTGACATGAGAAAACAACACATATGTATACTTTGTGTCCTGATCAGTGTACACTTGAGGAGCTCATGGCAGTGCAACAGAACACACAATGTTGCTAGTTTCTGGCAAGATTAAGGGGCGTGCATAAAAGCACCATCGGTAGGTCCCTGTCCTATTGTCCCCATTTATTCGTACCGATTTCCTGTATTCTTACTCATGTTTATACTTATATCTATTATCTTGTAAGCGATTGACAAATCAAATACCGTATTTGCCGGCGTATAAGACGACTTTTTTGCCCTAAAAAACATGCCTCCAAGTGGGGGGGTCGTCTTATACGCCGGTAAATACATTGTCACTCGGTGCAAGAGCGACGGGGGCGGAGTTCCGCAACTTGCGAAGCCCCTTCAAGCCCAGCCGGAGTCTCTCTTCCTCCTCCTCCCACCCACCCACCCACCCTCCGCCCGGCTCGGGGCGCTTGCGGAGGCCAATCTGGAGGTGGGGTGGGGGTGGAGCGGGAGGGTCTCTGGCGGGGCTGCTTCGCCCAGCCAGCCCCGAGCCGCGTAATGGCCCGGGGAGTGGGGGGGGAGAAGGTGGTGGGGGTGGACTGTGGCGCCCCTCCTTCTGGGCAGCGGGGCGGGGGGCGGCAATTTGCTCCTCCCGCTTCTCCCTCCCTCTTTGAAAGACCGGGAGGGCTGTGCTTGGGGCGGGGGGGGGGATGTCCTCAGGAAGTTCCTGATGGGACCCCGCTGGGCAGGGCCACCCAGCTCCCGAGCTGCTTTCCAGGGTCCCCTTGGGAAGAAAAGGGTCCGGTGGGCGGTGGAAGAAGGCGAGCGCCCTCCTCCCGCCCCCTGTCCCGTCCCGTCCCTCCTCTTGTCCCCTCCTCCCCTCCCCGCTTAAGAGAGAAAGATCTGCCTCCCCTGCACCGGGCTTCCACCTGGCGCCGCGTCTCCCGGCCAGCGCGCGCTTGCGACTTGGGAACCGGCCAAGCGACTTTAAAACCGAGCGGAGGCCAGAGATAGCCGGAATTACCCTCCACACCACACACACACACACACACACACAGAGAGAGAGAGAGAGAGAGAGAGAGAGAGAGAGAGGGAGGGAGGGAGAGTTGGCAGCTGTCCATCCCCCACCCTTGGAGTCCCGATGGCACGCACGCGGGGGCTGTCACAAAGAAAGGGAGAGGAATTGAGTGCCAGCCTGAGAAAGGCGAAGCTGCCTCTCTAAAGCATTTTGGTGGCTTTGTAAGTTTGGGGGAAAGGGGTTGGGGGTGTCAATCAAGAATTATATCCAGAATACCCCAAGTGTTACAACTTACCGTATTTGCCGGCGTATGAGACGACTTTTTTGCCTTGAAAAGCATGCCTCCAAGTGGGGGGGTCGTCTTATACGGCGAGTATATAACAAAAACTATATTTTGAGTGGAAATGTTGGGGGCTCGTCTTATACGCCCAGTCGTCTTATACGCCGGCAAATACGGTAAATAAATAAAAGACCCAGTTTATTCTTATATTTCATATTTTAAATTTTATTTGATTTATTTGATTTATATTGCCGCCTATTTGCCCATGGCGACTCGAGGCTTACACAATGTAAAATCATATTTAAAACAAAAAAATAAAAATAAAAACAATAAGAACTAATTTATTTTATATTTTATATAATTTATATTACATAGCATGCCTTATTTTAATTGTGATGTTTCTGACACAAGTAAGTACATCTACAAAATAATGCCCTTCACAAATACATTGTGCTAAGTATATTTAAAAATTTGCAGAAAACAAAGCAACAGAGAAACCAAAAACATACCTTTATTTCCAATGTAATATCCAAATAGGGATCAAATGTATCCGAAACACCTTTGCAATTCATGCATTTTACTGAAATTAAAAAAAAACCGAGTAGTTTTAATATACAATGAAAGTAAAAACAACAATGATGATTTATTTGAAATTCTCAATGAGCTTTAAATCAACATTCAAAGAATGGAGTTTGTTGGGTGCCATACCTCTAGATCTGAGATATCCTCCAAATATCTGATGAATAAAAGTGGTGGCTTGGGTATGTCTGTCCAATCTAAAAATACAGAGGCAGAAGGAGAAGTATAAAAAACATCTATACAAGGGGAAACTTTAAAAAAAACAAAACATCTATCCGTGAATGAAAATAAGCAAAGCAAAAAATAATATGAATGGCCACTCACTTGTTGCTACCGTTCAAACAGGCTTTCTGCATAGCATCAACCGTGTATCTTAGGAATTCGTGAGCATCTTCCTGGTTACCGAAACGGAAATGTTTTGCTATTCCTAGAAAGTAAACGAGAACATCACATTCCAGATCCTGTGATCACTTTCCTAAGAGAATAAAAATTGAAGTGCAGAACAGATGACTGAGGATAAGCCAACCCATTGTTAGAGTGTTATTACATTCATAACATTGAATCGTTTTAATACTTTTAAGCCTCCCAGAGTCACTTTGTGGTTGAGATGGCGGCAAATACATTTAATATAAACCAACCAACAAACAAAACAAAAATCCTTCCCAGGGAGAGGAAGGCAGAAGGCAACTTGTGCTACCCAAAGCAGAACAACTAGATTCTGTAATCACTTTGTACCATAGAGTATCAATCGTTAACTTTCAAGACTCTTTTTTCCACTATGTATTAGAAGTGGATTGAGGTCGGTTGGTCTGTCTGTCTGTCTGTCCGTCCCTCCGTCCGTCCATCCATCCATATATGTGTGTGCATGCCTGCCAACCACATTTAACACCTGCTCAATTTCCTTTATTGTATCATCTTCCATTGAGATCCATTGGCCAAGGTATATGTAGTAGTCTGCTACATCCAGTTCCTCTCCAGGTATAAAATCCATTCATTCATTCATTCATTCATTCATTCATTCATTCATTCTCTCTCTCTCTCTCTCTCTCTCTATGTGTATTTATTTTCTTTTGAGAATGGGCATCAGAATTTCTTTTTTTTAATACGTGCCGGTGTGTTCACAAAAAAAAGGTTACTATAAAGGTTATCTTATCTTTGGTTTTTTTTTAAAAAAAATTAAATAGAAAAACTTTATTAAACAAATTCTACAATTAAAAAACAATTAAAAACACATTTCCATTCATTGCAGCATATTTGTAGTAGCGTTCACTCACTTTGACATATTCTTAAGTATATAGAATATTACTAAATATTATTACAGTTATTTTATGTTTGGTTTATGTCTTATCTTTGTGAGGGGGAAGAGAAATTTAAAGAACAGAGATTCACAGTGGCATAAAGCACACTAGTGTCCCTGGGGTTTTTAGTGGCCGGCCAAGTGTGTGTGTGGGGGGGGGGGGGGGAGGCATTGCAGGTCAAAACCTGCCTGCCAACCACAGTAGAGGCTTACTTACGTCTGAGTTCGTTGATGACGGACATTGGCTTGATGACAGTGCCGGAATTGGACAGAGCTTGGTTGATGTGTCCCTGCATGGTGCACATCATGCAAAATCCTTGTTCGTGACCTGCGCACAAAGTGGGGTGGGGGATGGGGAAAGAGACATATATCCCGTTAGGAAACACGCACACTTGACAAACGACAATACTTCAGGCAATCTGAAACAAGAAGCAAAAGAGGAGGGAGAGGAGGTAATACAATAGGAATGATCATTAATCGATCGTTCTGACCCAACTGGGTTCCCAAAGAGCAAACACAGACAAAGGCAGCAGCTCCCACCTTTTAAGGTTTAATAACGAATTCTGTTCTGAAGGATGCTTTCCCCTAATTAGCTCCGACAAGAAAGAGCCTCGCCAAGTTGTTTGTCAAGGCTGCCAAAAACCCAGAGATAAGAACTAATTTACAAGATTCTCCAAACACGAACTAAGATGTCCACCAGTTGAGCTTCAGAGCTTCTTTGCTGTCTGCAAAGGATGCTTTTCCAAACCTGGCTTTTATCCTCTTGATAAAAAGCCAAACCTGGCTTTTATCCTTACTCCCGAGTCGCCTGTGCTGCTGTAAATTCTTTCTTCCAAGCAATCCTTCGTGCACGCGCACTTGGCACAGGCTCCTCGGGAACCTCCTCATCACTACTGCCAGCCCCCACAATCTCTGAAGGCAGCAGTCCACTCCCTGATGGTCCTGGCCCTTCATCAGAGTCCTCGCTCTCCTCAGCCACCTGTACCTGCTGCTGTCTAACCACAACATCGATGGAATAAATACTACCTAAAATACCACCCATCTTGAGGAAGCAAGGCGAGTCTATGTGTGACATATACTGCTGTGAAAATGCTTAGCAAAACACAGGTTTGCCAGTAGTCCTCGATTTACAACGACCGCTTGAAGTTGCAACAGACTTCCTCAGGGTTGCTTAAGGCCTGGATGTATCCCGTTTCCCTCCCCCAATGATCATGAGATCGCATTTTGGGCACTTGGCAACTGGTGGGCACCCACATCTGCAGCATCCTTCTGAGGTGGGTAAAACGAGGACCCAGATTGTTGGGGGCAAGAAGGTGACTCTGTAAACTGCTTACAAAGGGGCTGGAAAGCACTGTAAAGAGGTATATAAGTCTAAGTGCTATTGCTATTGCCCTCCCTCCCTCCCATGGTGTGCAATGGCTAGAATGCAGTATTGCAGGCTGACTCCGCTCAATGCCAGTAGTTCGATCCTGACCAGCTCAAGGTTGACTCAGCCTTCCACCCTTCCGAGGTCGGTAAAAGGAGGAGCCAGATTGTTGGGGGGCAAGAGGCTGACTCTATAAACTGCTTGGAGAGGGCTGGAAAGCACTGGGAAGTGGTATATAAGTCTGCTATTGCTTGGGAAGGAAGGAAGGAAGGAAGGAAGGAAGGAAGGAAGGAAGGAAGGAAGGAAGCCCTAGTGGCGCATTTGTTACAATGCAGTGTTGCAGGCTAACTCTGCCCACTGCCAGGAGTTCGATCCTGACCGGCTCAAGGTTGACTCAGCCTTCCATCCTTTCCAGGGTGGGTAAAATGAGGACCCAGATTGTTGGGGGCAAGAGGCTGACTCTGTAAACCGCTTAGAGAGGGCTGGAAAGCACTGGGAAGCGGTATATAAGTCTAAGGGCTATTGCTACCCTGTGATTATGTGACCACAATTTGTGGTTTTTTTGTTTGTTTTGCTGGAAATCACCTTTAATTCTGGTTTCTGCCCATTGAAGAGAATGGGTTTGTTTAATGATGGCAGCATTCATGAACTAAAGGGGTTAACTACTCGCACAACGTATAACCGTAATTCTGGGCTCAATTACGGCCGTTGAGGAATACCTGTATAGAAATACCTGCCACACTGTTCCTACCTGTTTGGGGAGAAAAACAGAAGCAAACTCCACACACAAAAAGGAACCACCTTTTTGAAAATGATGCTTTCCAGCGCAGGCTTTCCTTTTTTTTTCTCTTTTTTTTAAACAGTTTGGAAGAAAAAGACATGCTAAAACATACTCACAGGTTTTGGAGTGTTCGTAGGAGAGCATGTAATTGGCGAGGGGAGGGGTGTACGTCAGACACTGCAAAGCAGAGTTCAGGAAACAGGTGTTGCCGAGGTTTTGGAGACCAGCTCCAACCCGATGCATCTTTTGCCATTTTAAGCAAATCTTCTCTGCCGGAAAAAGGACCTTCTGAGGCGCTGCAATCCCATCACCAATAACTGTCAGAAATTAAGAGATCAGGAAATAATCATGATTAGTGTCATGCCCCTGTTGGAATCTGATTCCGAGGGAGAGGTGGAACAGCTGACAGGGAGTGGGAGTGTGGCTCCGGTGGCTGTGGAGGAAACTGGGGAAGGGCACAGTCCGACTGGGCATTCAGAGGAAGACCCAGGCCCACCCCCTCTTCATCCTAGGGCATGTAGGGAGGAACGGAGAAGGGAGCAACATGAGTTGCATGATTTATGGGGGAGGAAAGGGCCCTGATCTCCTTCATTGGCTGCAGCTGGGCACGGCAAAGTGAAATTATTTTGTAAAGTCTTATCTGAGTTCTGGCATCCTCCCAAGTGTGTGTGTTTCGTTATCTTTTGACATCTTCAATCCCTTATCCTGCCCTGTCTCGTTAATTGCTGCAGAGTGGTTTGTGTTGGTTTTTATTTATAATTTATATGTACTTTGGGTTCGGACTGAATTTCTCCCCTTTAAAAACTGTTCTTGGGAGAGTGTTTTTTTCTCCAGCCGATAATAACTGGACATTGGGGCCAAGTTGGATATATTAAAGGGACTTTACCTATTTTTGTGACTTTGTTGCTTTTGTGCCATGCCCCGGGTCATCACAGTTAGGCGGTAAAAATAAATGAACAGACAGAATAACAGAGTTGGAAGGGACCTTGGAGATCTTCTAGTCCAACCCCTCCTGCTCAGCGAGGAAAACCTATACCATTTCAGACAAACTGGTATAACAATTTAAAAGGGTTTCTCTGCGCTTTTAAATGCGGTTTAATCCCTTACCCAGCTCTTTGGCGGAAGGCTTGCATTTATCTGGTCCCGATGTACTGGAATACACCGCGGCTCCCGGCACTGGCTCCAATGAGATCTTGTGTTTCGGAGCCTCTAGCGAAGAAGAGACAGCCACCCATCCTGTAGACCCTGAGTCCATGTCACCGGAAGCAGGTGCCACAGAGTTGAAAGGTTGCTTCTCAGAAGGAGAGGCCTTGGAGGACTCGGTCGTCTTGTCAACTATGGTCATGGTTCATCTCTGGAAAAGAAGAGAGGCCCAGGGGTGAGGAGGGGGAAAAAAAAACTTGAGTGTGTGACAGAAGAAGCAGAGCAACATGCAGATGTTCCAGACTTCAGAGGAATATAGCGGAATGAAAAAAGAAGGATTCAGTTCGTTTGAAAGAGAAGGAGAACGCAATCTCTTTTTTCTCTACATCGGGGTGTCCAATCTTGGCGATGTTTTCATAAGCTTTAGCTAAGTTTTGCTTTTATTGTTTTTTAATGCCTACTGATCTTTCAAACCCATTAGAAGACTCTCAGTAGCCTGAATACTGAAAGCAAAACAAAGAGAATAACAAGAGTTGTGTATGCTGCTAACAAAGAATAATCATTAGTAGGGCACTATACCTTCCAACTCTTGTTATTCTCTTTGTTTTGCTTTCAGTATTCAGGCTACTGAGAGTCTTCTAATAGGTTTGAAAGATCAGTAGGCATTAAAAAATAAAATAAAAGCAAAACTTAACTTATGAAAACTATATCTCATAGCTATGGAGTAGCATTCGTTCTTTCAACAACTCAGTGTTGTTGATTTTAAAATAGCATTATTTAACACCCCCCCAAAATGACTTCCACTTAGATATTACAAACACAACTGTGTGGATACTGTATTTGTACTATTTGTAATTTAGTAACATCAATAATACCAAATACACAGTTAAATGCTCATCCTTTTATCCCCATTGCAGACTTACAACCACCAGAAAGAAGACCAAAACATCAGTCAAAAGCTATTGTCAGTGACTGGGCTTAATATTAAGCCTGTTTTTATGACCCTGTAAAAAGCAGTCACCAAAAGATTGTTAAGCAGCCACACAATCCCCAAGGCAAATCCTTTCTCTTAAATGGGCGTGGTTGTTTTTTTTTTTTTACCAGAAACCACCCCAAAACATAGTCAATCATGGTTACAGGATGCTGCAACTGGTTGCAAATGCTCATCCTTTTATGCATTACAGACTTACAACCATAAGGACAGATGAAGAGTCCTTAGCAAGGCCCGAGGGCATCTTTCAAAAATGCTCTGCCCCTTGGCTCTCAGCTATGGGAGAAACGTGCATTGCACCAAGACAAATCTTCGCTGTCCCTCCCAAACCCAATCCAGGTGTGTGGTTATTTTTCTCGGCAGCAGGTAAGTGAGTAGGGGGAGAGGAAGGTGAGCAGCCTGCCACAGGGGGGACCCCCCCCCCCTAGTTTAAGTATCTTCCTAAGGTCAATAAACACAGTTAAACCCTCATCCTTCCACCACCAATAAAGACTTACAACAATCATAACAAAGACCAAAGTTATCAGTCAAAAGCTCTTGTCAATGACTGGGCTTCATAGTAAGCCTGTCTTTGTGACGCTGTGAAGAGGAGTCACCAAAGGATTGTTAAGCCACCACACAATCCTCAGGGCAAACCCCTTCCCTTAAATGGGCGTGGGGAGTTTTGTGCCAGAAATCACCCCCAAAACATTGTGAACCGCAAACCGGTCGTAAAAGCGAGCCGGTTGCCTGCGGCACCGGTAATGTGATTGTGTGACTGCTTAATAAACAGAAGGCTGCGGTCCTAATATTAAGGATGGCTTATGAGTAGCTTTTAAAAAAAAAATCTGTTGAAACGTTGGTTGTTAAGTGACTGTTTTTAGCCAAGGACTAGCCATAATATTTAACGCGGTTCCCCAGAGAAGCGGCCGCAATATCTATGAAACCGGAAGGTGACTTACCTTGGTTTAGTGGCCGCTAGAGAAAATTAAACCCATTTATTTGACGCCCAGTGAAAGGCAGGCCACCATGTTTTACTGGTCAACCTAATATTCTGTCAGTTTACCCAAGAACAGCCCAGCCCCCGCTTGGAACACAGGCTACACCTAAGTCACTTGAAGAGCAAGAGAATAAACGGATGCACAACTGCCTTCGGATCGTACAGGCGGTCCGTACAATTCAGTCCCAAGATCTCCATGGCTGAGAAATTTGTTTAAGTGAACACTGCCCCCATTTTACGACTCACCTTGCTGCATTTGTTAAGTGAATCACCGCAGAGTAACAGCCCTTGCTTATCCATGGAGACGGAGTGGAGCAAGTGGCCGGTTTTAAGTTTCTGGGTGTTACCCTAAAAGAGGACCTGACCTGGGATGCCCACATTGCAGACCTGGTCAAAAGGGCCCAGCAGAGATTATACTACCTGAGACAGAATGAAAAACTGCTGGTGACCTTCTACCGCTGCACCTAGAGAGTATCTTAACTTACTGCACCTCTGTCTGGTTTGCCAATTGCACAGGGGCAGATAGGACAGCACTCCAGAGGGTTAACTGTCGTTGGTTGCCCTCTCCCCTCTTTGGAAGAGCTTTATAGCTCCCGCTGCCTTAAGAAAGTTCAAAACATCCTCAAAGATCCATCTCATCTTGGGCACCCTTTTTTTTGGAACTATTACCATCTGGCTGACGGTACAGGACAATAATAAAAACAAGGACAAATAGGCTGAAAAACAGCTTATATCCCAGGGCAGTGGCTCTTTTGAATTCTGCTGTATAGTGCAATATTAATGCAATATTGGGGGTTTTCAATTCAATGTGTAGAGTGAAGGATGTGTGTTTGTGTTTATTTTCATGGTCATGATGTGTACTGAAGATGGTGTTTGATTTCACTGTACAAGGTGCAATGACAAGTAAAGTAAAAGTAAAAGTAAAAGCAAAAGTAAAGACAGTTGTTACATGAATCCAATCTCCCCACTAACTTTTCTTGCCAGAACGGTCACCCAAAGCGGATCAGGGGACCCCCCTGCAACCGTCATAAATGTGAGTCGGTTGCCAAGTATCTGAATGTTAAATTGTGTGATCATGGGGATGCTGCCAACAGTTGTGTACATGCGAAAAATTGACATAAGTCACTTTTTCCCCGGTGCTGTCGTAACTTCGAATAGTCACTAAGTGAAGTGCTGTAAGCCGAGGACTACCTGTATATGCTGTCAGGGTGAGTCGATTTTGCAGAGGTTGGGAATAGGACTGGGATTGGTTGCAATTGTGCTTTTTATTTGCCTTAACAAAATTCTATTTTATCCCTTTTATTAGCGACTTGGGAGTCACAATTTGTGGGGTTTCTTTGTTTATTGGATTTTGAGAGAAAAGAAAACTCTGCAAAGCAGCTTACAATTCTTTTCTTTTTTTTAAAAAAAGCAATTTTTAGAAAGGGAACAGGATAAAAATAAATAAAATAACCTGGGGGGGGGGGGGGGAATGGTCAGGGATTAAAACAATATCCCAATTCTACCTGGGACTGAGAGATTTCTAGGATATTTGATAAGTGGGAGCTATGTGTATCTTGGGAAGATGCTGTTCCAGAGGGCAGGTGAGGCACGATAAAAGGTGTGCTTTTTCAATCCTGCAAGGTAATGGCATTTAAATGACATGACTCAGAATGCACTCACTCTGCCTTGATCACACCAGACTGGCAGAAACAATTGGAGCCATTCAAATAAAAGTCAAGGAGCGCAGTGAAAAATGGAACTAACATTATATATAAAGAAGACCAAACAACAGGTACAACCATTAGCCTTAGAACTGACAGTTAAGATGTTGAAGTGGCAGACAATGTGTGACTTTCATGATCAACCCTCAATATAAAAGTAAAGGAACAATCAGAGAAGAAACAAGACGAGGACTGGGGAGAGCAGCCATGAAAACCTTAGGGAAAAAAAAAATATTCCAATGCCCTGATGTTTTACTTACAAAATTTGCAAGCAACAATATTCTCTGTGAAAGCAAAAGTTGGACTTTGAAGAACCAGGAGAGAAAAGAGTTTGGGCGCTTTTGAACGTTGGTGCTGGGGAGAAGATTTAACTTTCCATGAACAACCAACCAAATGTATCGCCCAACAAATCAGTCCAAAATTCTCACTTGAGGCCCAAATACCCAGGCTCAAATAATTATATCTTGGACATATTATATGAAGAGCAAGTTCTTTGGAGAAGGCCCTAATGTTGGGAAAGGTGGAAGGAAAGAGAAGAAGAGGATGAAGGTGAATGGACTCAAGATATAGTTGTGATGGATGTACTGTTGGAAGAGTTGAAGGATCAAGTTGGGGTCAGATTGTAGTGGAGAAAATCTGTGATCTCTAAGAGTCCACACCAACTTGATGTCATAAATGAAGTCAGTTGCCAAGGGTCCGAATTTTAATCACATGACCCTGGGGATGCCACAACAGTTGTAAGTGTGAAAAAGAGTTGCAAGTCACTTTTTTCATTGCCACTGTAACTTTAAGCAGTCACTAAGTGAACTATCATAAGTCAAGAACTATCTGTAACTAGATGGTCCTATAAATTAGTTAGATAAGTAAATATTGATGCAATTGGTGCTTCCGCCTAAAGAAGGCACCATAGTTATTTCTCAAAGGGATCTTGGCCCACGAAAGATAAAATATACTGCATAAAATAATGCACTATCAAAGAGCTGCAGTTTTTAAAGCTGAAGATCAAGCAGCAGAACCAACTTGTATAAGCTTGCTTGTATAAGAATTTCCCTCTTTTTCCCCCTGATTGGAGTGGGAGTGATTGGAGTTAAGGGTTACTTATTGTTTTAAAGCCTACTTATTAATATTTAAGCTTTTAGAACAGACCCTGGGGCTGAAAAAAAGGAAAGAAGGCAGGAACGGAATCTATCTTTATAATAATTCAATTCCATGAAGTCAAACTGAGGCATGACCTGCAGTCAGATTATTAGTGAACTTCATGGGGGAATGAAAATTTATTTTAAGTTGTAGCTCAGCTTTTAAGCTGGGGGTGTCCAACCTTGGCAACTTTAAAACTCGTGGACTTCAACTCCCAGAATTCCCTAGCTAGCCATGCTGACCGAGGAATTCTGGGAGTTGGAAGTCCACAAATCTTAAAAGTTGCCAAGGTTGGACGCTCCCGTTTTAAGCCATTACGAGATGAAACGCTGGCTCATTTCAATACGAATGATAATTTCCCCCGAAATTGATCTCTTTGCAGCTCCAAGAAGAAAGGGGTCCTGGCTTGTGAGCAGAATACCTCCTTTCAATGCAGAAATCTGAGATTCTGGTGTCTCCAGGTTGAGTTGGAAAAACTCCAGAATTTTTGGAAAGACGTCCTTTGACTGCTTCAAAAGTCAGGTTAGAAGGAGCGGGGAGTGTGTGGGGGGGGAATCTGCTCCAGCGAAAAGCCATTCTTAGCTGTGAAATCAGGAAAAACTTTTAAATCCTGGCGGCTTCCTGATGCTCGAAGTGATAAAAGGACTGTGGTTTGACTTAAGCACGGATGAATAGCGGAAGCGTTTTTTCACACGAGTAAGATTAAATAAAAGTAACATTTTAACAAGCTCTCCTTGCTCCAGAAAAACCGCACGTTCTCAGAAATGCTTATTAAATCGCATTTCCTTCACGGAATTAGAAGGCTCTCAAATTACCAAAATTGCACAATCACAGAAGAAAAATCCGACGGAGAAAAGGCGCCTTTGCACCAACATGCTCAAAGTTATACTCATTTCCTGCATGAGGCTGTTTGCTCTTCATCCAAACAGCAACGAAAGCACATCTGAAGCGGAATTCTCCTTTCCCCATTAACTAGGAAAGGTACAATGTACAAAAAAAAAGAGGGAAATTGGGACGTAAGAAGGGCCTCCTTTTTCCAAAGGAGCCTATTGGGGGAATTGCTGGTTAAGAGTTCGCTTGCATCTGACATCTGGGAGAGATCTGTTTACAGAAACACATACACACACACACACAAACAGCAGCAAAGAAGACAACAAGCCAAAATTCATTTGGAGGGGGAGGGGGAAAAACTACAGGCAAGGCCCATCCTTCCAGAAGTGCCTGGAGAGAAACTAGCCATGAAGAGAACCCAGCATTGTCGACTCCTGAGATAATTTGCCTGCCAGGCAACACACAACACAAAGACCCACAAATTCAAGTCATGCTGGACTCAGAATGATTCATTTAGTGACCGTTCGAAGTTACAACCGGACTGGAAAAAAGTGACTTGTGACTGTTTCCCAAACCGTTGCAGCATCCTCGCGGTCTTGTGAGCAGAATTCGGCTGCTTGGCCATTGACTCGTACTTATGACGATGAGAGCGTCCCGGGGCCAAGTGATCCCCCTCTGCGACCTTCTCGCAAGCAAAGTCAACCGGGGAGCCAGATTCACTTAATAACAACCGTGACCACTTTAACAACTGCAGAGATTCCCTTAACAGCTGTGGTAGGAAATGGGGCAAAACTCAACTCAACAACTATCTCGCTTAAGAACAGAATATTTCGGCTCAATTGTGGTCGTCAATCAAGGACTACCTATACACTGGGACTCTCCTGTAAGGAAGAAGAGTTCAAAACATGAATCCAATGATTAAAACACAAAAGGGAAAGGGAATATGGAAACTGGACCTTAAGCTACAACCTAAGTGATTCTCTCTTCAAAAAACAAACCAGCCTCAAACTGATCAATCAGCTAAAAAGGAAATATTTCTCTCTTCATCAGCTACAGTGACTGGAAGGGAGTTAAAAGCCACATAGCAAGTAAATTTGTTACAGAATTTCTGTTTCCCAACCGTGATTCCATCAATGCAAACATATTTTAGGGTTAAACCGTCTACCGTGGGATTCACTTTCCAGTAAGCTGACCTCAGACAAGTCTCTCTCTCTCTCTCTCTCTCTCTTTCCCTCCCTCCCTCCCTCTCTCTCTCTGGAAATTAGCTTCCTTATTAAAAAGTCTTGGAAGAAAAATTGGAAGAAAGTTATCCAATAGCCCTTTCCAACTCCCTTTTTCAGGAATGCTCAAAACGCTATAGAGCACCGCACACCAGAACAACTAAATACAAGGGCAGTTTTTTCCTGAATGCCACCACTCTGCTAAACAAATAATTCCCTCAACACTGTCCAACTATTTACAAAGTCTGCACTACTATTACTATTAATCTTCTCATCACTCTTTCTCGCACATCCCCTCTCACTTGTGACTGTATGACTGTAACTTTGTCGCTTGCATCCTAAAGATTTATATTGACTGTTTCCTAGTAGGATTTGATGGCTTATTGTACCCTATGACTATTATTAAGTGTTGTACCTTATGATTCTTGACTCTTGGCGAATGTATCTTTTCTTTTATGTCTACTGAGAGCATTTGCACCAAAACAAATTCCTTGTGTGCCCAATCACACTTGGCCAATAAAGAATTCTATTCTATTCTACTCTATTCTACTCTATTCTTTTCCATTCTATTTTTTATTCTATTCTATTCTATTCTATTCTATTTCTATTCTATTCTATTCTATTCTACTCTATTCTACTCTATTCTTTTCCATTCTATTCTATTCTATTCTATTCTATTCTACTCTACTCTACTCTTTTCCATTCTATTTTCTATTCTATTCTATTCTATATTCTAGATTCTATTATTGTACCCTAGGGCTATCATTAAGTGTTGTTTGACTCTTGACGAATGTATCTTTTCTTTTCTGTACACTGAGAGCATTTGCACCAAAGATAAATTCCTTGTGTGTCCAATCACACTTGGCCAGCAAAGAATTCTGTTCTGTTCTATTTTGAAAAGTCTTTAAAAGATTGTGCGGTTAAATGGCCCTGCCTGGAGTTTCACGTATGACCATGAAGTGGGAACAAAAACAAAATACAGATATGTAGGGCCCACTCAAGGCTTCCTGGCATCCTTCATCCACACTGACTGATAGCATCATCTTTTGCTGATGCAAAGAACTACATTTTTAGAATCGTTTGGAAGTAGAGGCACAATCCCTAAGCTCAATGTGCTCTCAGCCTTACTTAGCCCAAAGCCAAGTCCTGCAGGTATGTTTCCTTATACCTCAGTGACAGCTGAGAAGAAGCGGAACGAAACAGAAGATTCAAACATCACACCTATCTTTTTTTTTAAAAAACCACGGTTTCCTGAACAGGTCCCACAAACCTGATTCACAAGTTATTACTAAGTTGTAAAACAGCTGGGGGCAATCAATGACTCCCCCAAGCCCCCAATCTTACGGCGTTTGCAGAATGACTTGATTTTGCACAGTGTGATTTTGGCTTTTTGTGTGTTGTATGCTTAAGTTTTTGGTTTTTTTTTAAAAGGCTTGGAATAGTTGTGAATTTTCTTCAAGGCAACCACCATTAAACCTCTTCTGTCTGGACCAGTTTGGAGGGGTTTTAAGGGGAATGAGCGGTAATGGTTTCTTTTCTGTTCGCATCCTTAAACATGACTAGAAAATTTCCAAGGTCCCTTCTAACTCTATTATTCTGTTAACCACTCCCATGCGTAACATTTTCAGTCCACATCTTTTGTGGTGATGGAGCCTTCTTGAACCTTCCAGAAAGTTGAAATGTTGTGCTGCAGCCTCTCAAAAGGTCCCCATGAACCATGGTTTATATTGTAAACTATAATGGCTAGGGTGAGAAGCTGATGAATTAAAAATCAAGCCAAATATATTAGAGTGTAGGACAATATACAGGTGGTTTGAATCCATTGGACTCTTTATTATAGCAATAGCACTTAGACTTATATACCAGTTTATAATGCTTTACAGCCCTCCCCAACAATTTGGGTCATTTTACCCACCTCGGAAGGATGGAAGGCTGAGTCAACATCGTCATTATATTATTATTATTATTATTATTAGTAGTAGTAGTAGTAGTAGTAGTAGTAGGATATAGGCAAAGTACAGGTAATTCTTGATTTATGATCCCAATGGAGCCCAATATTTCTGTTGTTAAGTGAAACATTTGTTAAGTGAGTTTTGCCCCCCTTTTTATGACCTTCCTTGCAAAGTTCATGTAACAATGTCTCCCTTAGCAACAGAAAGGGAGGGAGAGAAAGAGAAAGAGGGAGAAAGAGGGATAAGCAACCCACAAAATCCCTCTTTGCAAACAAGACCATTGACTGAAATGGTAGGGTTTCCTGCCTAAGCAGGGGGTTGGACTAGAAGACCTCCAAGGTCCCTTCCTTGTATTGTATTCTATTATTATTATAACCTTTATTGTCAGAGTATAACATGTGTACGAGATTGGCTATTCTATTCTATTCTATTCTATTCTATTCTATTCTATAGAACACATCTTACAGTAGAACAAATACCAGGATAAAATATATTAGACCTTTAATTAGAAACCTAGAATTATTTTAGGGAGCTAGATGTGTATGGATGCAAACTTACAGCAAAAAAACTCATCCCACTTACACTAGTTCTATTTTTAAGTAAAACAGCGCATGGTTCTCTACTTTTGATTCCAACCTGTTTCATTTTTAAGTGCTTCTAATTCTTTTCCCTCCTCCAGCTTTGATCTGTAGCCTGAACGTTTCCAATTTAAGCAACCGCTTTTTACAACTAGTTTTCTTTAATGGATCTGATCTCGCAGGGCCTGCCTGAAAAAAAGGGCAATTAACTTGCAAAGAGTATTCTGGGTGTTTGAGGGCACTTTTGAGGTAGATTTACAATCATAGTTTCATAGTTACGAGACATCATTTTTGCCAACAGAGGCTAACATTTCTATAAAGCAGCTCAGAGAAGTAATCAGTCTACAGCGAAAGCAAGCAAACCGTCTATAAAAAGTCAATTTCCTTTAGTCCTGGAAATTAATGTTACAGCAGGATCTGACAGGCACTTCCCTTGAGAGGCATGTATCCTATGTGGGAAAAACTTACATACCCCATCCCGTTCTCAGTTACAGGTAGTCCTTGACTTATAACTGTCCATTGAGTGATGGTTCAAAGTTACAACGGCACTGAAAAAAGCGACAGGCCTGTTCTTCACACTTAAAACAGTTGCAGCATCACCTGATAAAAATTCAGATGCTTGGCAACTGACTCATATTTATGGCGGCATCCCCATGGTCAAAATTCGGCCACTTAGCATTTGATTCACACTTATGACGGTTGCAGGGTCCTGTGTGTGTGTGTGTGTGTGTGTGTGTGTGTGTGTGTGTGTGTGTGTCAAGCAATCCCCCTTTTGTGATCTTCGGGCAAGCCAAGTGAATTAGGGAAGCCAGATTCACTTAACAACCTGCATGACTAACTTGAGAACTGCAGCGATCCACTTAACCACCGTGGCAGAGAAGTTCGTAAAATGGGGGGGGGGATTTGCTTAACGAATGTCTCACTTAATAAGAGACATTTTGGTTATAAGTTGAGGATGATCTGTATATTACCTCAGTATATTATCAAGTAAGTACGTATGCATTTATGTATGTATGTATGTATGATATTCAGCTTTGTTCGGGTATTTTCCCAC
>NW_020716955.1:262824-281247 GCF_900518725.1 Notechis scutatus | reverse complement strand
GGAGAGGAAGATGAAGGCAAATGAGGCATAATAAAGAACAAATTACTAGTTGCAGCCGCTAATAAGAAAAACTGGTTGATTCCAGGCTTGGATTTGGTTTCCTCCACCCACCTCCACATTTGCAAAAACAAACTTAGCAGCATCCCCCTCAGCAGGGAATACTTTTGCAATAGAGTTCACCTGAGTGACCTGATCCACTCAAGAAACAAAGTAAAAAAAAAAATCTCCCTCGATTGTTCAATTTCTGTCTGAATGCTTTTTTGCTGTAAAGTATTTGCCAGAACCTGTCCAGGCAATTTTTGCAAATTGGACATGATTGAGCAGAAAAGGGTGGAAGGGAGAACCTGCATCTAGAAAAACTAGAAAAACTAAAATGCTAGTTTAAAAGATAGCTTAATGCTTTATTTGTTACATCTACAGGTAGTTCTCGACTTACGCCATGATTTTCAATGTGGTTTTTTTTGCTGGTTTCTGGCATCTTCTTACAGTTGCAAAACAAAAAACAAAAAAAACCACCCATTGAGTAAAATTGATTTGTTTAACGACTGCTTAAGTGTTTGCTTAACGACAGTTGCAAAAGATCGTAAAATCAGGTCCAGTCACACGATGACTCATTTAAGGACTGAAGTAACTTATGATCATAATTCCAGGGTTGATTGTGACTTTTTTGTGTTTATTTCCTCTATAAAATGAACTTTTATAGAATATATTTTTGGACTGTGCAGGTTGACAACTCTGCATTGGAAAAATGATGCATTTTGAAGCTGTATTTTTTTAAAAAATAAACCTCCCACAAGGAAAATAAGAAATCTTGCATTTTTCTTGGTTCTGGGTTTCTGGGCAAAGATTTAAAATTCAGGATGAGATGTAACCTAATTTTCCTTTGGTTCTGCCTGGGGGAAAAAATTTTCCTGCTAAACAAGGAAGAGGCATTTTAGAATTGTATATTTTCAGTTAAATAGCTACTTCCCGTGTAATTCTGTTGCCACTTTTTAGTTTTCCTTGCTTGCCTGCGTTTGAAAATGTTGCCTTTGTGCAACAGTTTGAAATATTACACTCCAAATGCTGAAGGGTATGGAATGGCTGAAATTTTACCTTATTGATCTCATGTCTTTATCTTGAGGCAGATAAGGAGCTGTTTCATCATTTCTCAGAATGGGTCTTGTGACTCCATTTGCAGTATCGTTGCATCAGGCGTCCTCTTTTTGGCTTCAGAGGCAAACCACAGTTTTTGCAATTCTGAAATATGTTCGATTAGTCTGCTGCACACATGCTGCACAAGTGTTAGTGGCCTCCAAAATAAATTCTACAGTCAGGTATAAATCACACAAACTTTTTAGCACATCAATTGACGTGAAAGGGATGAAGAAAATCAGCGTTGAGCTACTTCCCATTTAGAATTGATTTATCCTAAGATAAGCATAAGGCTAATTAGCCGGAGGTGAATTAATAGGAGTTGGAATTCCACAGTTTGAAGAGGAATCACTCATGCCTTCAGCATAGGTGTGTCAGTATTTTTTTTTACAACCCTACAGCGTATACATTGGTGAATCTTCATAAATGCATCTGCATTTCAAGCTATGGTGTTAACTCTCTGAGGTGGAATCAGTTTAGTTGTTTGCACAGAGATAAACCCGGCAAAATTATCCTACGTGTTAATTTATATTTTTCTCTCGGGTTTTTGTCCTTAAAAATCTTAATAACTACCGTAGCTCATGCCATAAATATAAAGCAAGTAGGCGGAAAGAATCGTAAAGCTTTTTAGAAATGAGTAACAGCGCTTTGTCCGTATAACTATATATGTGACTAATAAATAGTTGGTATAATAATTCTGGGGATGATTGCTTCTTATATACAGGCCTTTATAAAGCCTTAGAAGTGGATGGCATCTTTATTACATCCCATTTGTCATGAAAAGCAAGCATATCTCTTTACGAGCACAGATCTTGCAGCTTCACAGGGCTATAAAACAGCATTGCAGCATGGATATTCCAGGGCATAAATAGGAGGCAGAGATAAATAATGGATGATTGCTTCACTCTGCACCCGTTTCCATCTGTTCCAGAAAAAAAAATATAGAAAGAAGGGGAAAAAAAGCAAAATTGCCTTTCAATGCATCTGGGTTCTTTACACTCTTTACACAGGAGGTGTCAAACCTGGGCAATTTTAAGACCTGTGGACTTCAACTCCCAGAATTCCAACTGGGGAATTCTGGGAGTTGAAGTCCACAAGTCTTAAAAGATGCCAAGGTCGGACACCTCCGATTTACACGTTGTACTTCAAATACACCGATGTCTTTGAAACACCTTTAAATCTTATTTTCAGGGCCCTGAAGATGTAAAACAAGTTTCATTTTTGTTCTTTTTTTTTCCAGATTCTGACTGGCCTGCCGAATTTCGGGGTGCAAATGGTTCCCAGAAATTAATGAACATCAAGTCTTCCTTTGCCAATCAGCTCCTGCTGGTTTCTCTGCTGGAGCATCTTTGCCACGTCTACGCTCAAGATCGGACGTGTTCGAGACGATTGTTTCAATGTTAGTGAAGGGTTTGAGTTGGCCTTATGGAATAGTTTGGGGTTGATAGCTTCCCAGAGAGTAGCACCAAAGAGCAGTGTTCCTTTGAGCTCGGTTTTGTTAAATCCAACCGACGTGTTCAATAGGTAAAAAATTAACACGTTCAAGATGCATTTTGTCTGAACTTAAATATTTTATTAGCCCTACGGACATGCTTTGTCATTTGTCTGGCCCACAGCACTATTGAGGGTGTGTCCAGTGATGTCATCAGGACATCTGGTGGGTGGGGCTGATTTTGACCCTTCTTTCCTTCCTTCCTTCCTTCCTTCCTTCCTTCCTTCCTTCCTTCCTTCCTTCCTTCCTTCCTTCCTTCCTTCCTTCCTTTTCCTTCCTTTTCCTTCCTCAATAGAAGATAATATTGTAGCTCAGGATTGAACTGTGGAGCCCCCTGGGGCTCTTGACCTTGGTTGTTTTCTTGCAGACATTTCATGACCCAACTAGGTAACATCATCAATGCTAGGAGGGAGTTGGGTTTGCAGAATGAAGAAGGGGAGGAGGGGGAGCAAGGAGGTGAAGGAAGACTATGTGGTCCCTGGTGTTCTCTAAGCTTGTTTTCTTGGAGACATTTCATTACCTATCTAGGTAACATCACCAGTGCTAGAAGGGAATGGGGTTTGCTCTCTGTTTATATACAAGTGGCCTCACCATTATAGACTTACAGGAAAGCTGAACACCCCTGTTTCTCCTGCTTCGTTGCTTTTTATTTATCTCCCCATGGTTTGCAGCTGCTGTATTTTAGTGGATTTTACATTTGGAGAGCTGGACAAGGCTAATTTTATTATAACTGATAGTTGTATTAATACCTTAACATTTTATTATTCTGAAATCCACCCCCCGGGACTTATAAACATAATTTAAATGAAATGAAAGCAATTGAAGTACTGTAGATGGGAGGCCATAAAAACATAATGAAGGCAAGCATTGAAGAGTGTTCGGTTTATTTTCAAATGGGCTTGTTTCCTCCTCCCCCAAATACAGTACTCTGTAAAACATTTACTGAGATGGGCTTGCTTTCCGATTTTGCCATCTGTGAAGAATTCAGCAGTTTGCGACTGCAGCATAATCGAGCCATTACTGAACTAATGAAAGCAGCCGAGAAGCAAATACACAATGAGGTAATTCTTTCTCTCTCTCTCTCTCTCTCTCTCTCTCACTGTTTCCTGGCAAGCCCATTAAAAGCATGCTAGAACAATATTTGGAGTTACAGGTCATCTTCTTTTAATCCTTGTGCAAAATGGGGATGCTTGGCCAGTTCATTGCTGTGGCTGTGGTGAAGTATTTTTGTTCTGTTTTTTTAACCACCGAGGCAGGGGTGGGTTGCTGGGGGCTCAGGAGAGCTCCTAATTAAGATTCTGCAGGGCTCAGAGAGCCCCCGATAACCTTAAAAAGACAAGCAGCAAGGGAAAGCGCTTCATAGGCTTAATTGAACTTCTGGGCGTTCCGCCAAGAGCATTTCACACCTGGTAAAAGTGTTGCAAGCTAGATAAACAATCCACTCGGCACTTTTGAAGGAGAGCCACTGAGAAAACCAGATAACAGAGCCACTAGCGTCCAAGAGGATTAATTCCCAAATAATAAGAACCACATAACTCATCAGAAACTCCACTAAGACTCCAAGATCTCTCTCACAGTCACTGCTATTAAGCCTGGTTTCACCCAGTCTCTTATTTAAGTATTGAATGCACGAAATAATAAACAACTTTTTTGGTGTGTGTGTGTGTGTATGTAATTAGAACAAAGAAGCAACGTCGATTTGGCCACACACACACAGTCACACAACCACCCAGCCGCACCCACCCGATCACATGACCACCCGATCACATGACCACCTAGCCACATGACCACCCAGCTACACCTACCCAGCCAGTCATTAGGGCAGAGAGCCCCTTGCTAAAAATTCTGAAGCACTGAGGCATCTTATTCTGCTGGCCCAAAGGCATTAAAAACCAGCATTAACGTATTCCAGTTTGTTTGGGTATCATGCCAAACTATAGGCTATATTATAACTGCATGGTGGAATATAAACCAGGACAGTGTTTCTCAACCTTGGCAGCTTGAAGATGCGGGGACTTCAACTCCCAGAATTCCCCAGCAGCCAGCCAAGGAAATCAAATTGCCAAGGTTAAGAAACCCTGAATTAGAGATTGCAGCTTTCAGATCTAAAAAGGCAACCGTGGTTCGGAGCAGCGCCAACGTTATTTATTTATATCCCCGTCTTTATTATTTTTACAAATAACTCAAAAGTGGCAAACATATCCAGCACACCTTCCTCTTCCTGATTTCCCCACAACTGTGAGGTGGATTGGGCTGAGAGAGAGTGACTGGCCCAAGGTCACCCACCTGGCTTTCGTGCCTAGGATGGGACTAGAACTCACCGTCTCCTGGTGATGGGCCCAAAATCATCCAGACAGCTTTCATGCCTAAAGCAGGACTTGAACTCATGGTCTGATTTCTAGGCTGGTGCTTTAACCGCTATACCAAGCTACCCCTTTTCTTATGCTCAGCATCCTAAACATTATTATTCCCTTTTCAAGAAATGCCCAAACTTCCTATTAAAGCACAATTAATACAAACCTTTGCTTTGCAAACAATACCTTCAAATCATGGATCTGATTTCTTAAGTGTCTGGAAAATGTATTTTGATTTTTTTTTTTAAATTCATTGTTCGGTTTTCTTAGCTAGGGGTTTTGTAAAAGAACTTGGAGAGTAAGAATAACATTGGAAAAGAAGCTCAAAACTGCTTCTGTCTCGGATAGACCTTTGTGCTTAAAGACCGCTGATTTTTACTGTCTTGGCTTTTCGTTTTATTTTCACAAATCCAATCTTTGTTTTTCGATTGTGCATTTGTGACTGATCGCAACATTTTTTTTTTCATTTCTCTGTTACATAGGAAGTTGGTCATGGTGATTCCTACAGAAACAAGTACGTATTCGAAGCTCCAGAAGTAATGTTTAAACCAGCTACCTATTTTATTTAACATGTTGACTTTACAATTGCTTTAGCATCTGCTTCTGGAGTCCCTGCATTGCAGAAATAAAATTCAGATTAACGTCACGTTGGAACCGTAAATCATGTAACATAAAAAAGTCTAAAGAAGAGACGATTGGTTTCTGTTCTGAATGAGAATTTGAGAATTGAATGAGAATTTTTCCATTTCTGAATTGTAAAAAGCTGAAGTGCACCTAACTCAGGACATAAATCAGTAGTTTGATCCTTGGTAGGCTGTCACCAATCTGGATATTTTTCTACATCGATGTCTCATTTCTATTTCCATACTTCGCTCCTTTATCTGTGAAAGAAAGTGCTACAGTGGAATGTTTCTCCCTTTTAAATTATTTTTATAACTTCTCCATATTAATACACTCTTTTAAAAACCAGGGAGAACGAAATCCTTTTTGAAGCACAGACATCCCGTTACGTTAACGAATTTGATGAGATTTCAAAGCTTGGGAAAGGAGGGTATGGAACAGTATATAAGGTATGTATAACTGACTGTATCAACCACATTAGCATTGCTTAGAATCGAATGGAGAATAAGGCTCATTGGTGGTGTTGGGTAGAAATTGTGGCAGGCCTTCTTTTGATATATCTTAAGATTTTATTCTGAGCAGAGTTATAGAATATGACCTAAGAATATGCTCTTAAGACAACAGATGGTTGGAGTTGCTGAATTACATAATTTGTACCGTTTGGGCAATGATGTCTGTCAACTCATAAAATATTTCTATGGTCTTTTTAGAGTTGCCAACAGAAAGGGAGGGGGGAAAGGGGTTTGAAAGAGCAGTTGCAGCAGCTTGGAAATCGAAAGTGCATTCCATAAATAGTTTGTCAAAGATAGTAACTAGATGACTGAAGTGTCTGCCGCGCAAAATTCTAACTGTAGAATATGATTGATGATTCTTGGCTATGGATGTGCCTCATTGGAGAATATGAATTATGATACACCCGGGGGGGTGGGGGAACCAGGGTCAAGCAGTGGTGGTATTCGACCGGTTCTGCCCGGTTCTGGAGAGCCGGTAGTGGCAATAAGCAGTGGAGACCGAACCGGTTCTCTTCGCTGCTCTGTGTTTGGCCCGCCTGCCCGCCCAGGCTCCCATACTCACTTTTATGGCCAGAATTCAAAGCGCAGCTGCTTTGTGTGGTGCAGAATAGCGCCGCGCGGCAGCTGCTGCAGCAACCAGCATCGTGCAGGCTTGCAGGAGGCAAGTTAGAACGCCTCTGCACCTGCGCAAAGTGCGTGTTTGGCGCACGCGTGCACGCAAAGTGTATGCATGCGTGCAAAGCACAGCCACCAAGCCATGCCCACTGAACCGGTGGCAACTTTAGTTGAATACCACCACTGGGGTCAAGGGTGACAATGAATGATGTGTCTCAGAGTCAGCTGCACACAGGCAGTGCCGGCATGTCAACTCCCAATAAATCCTTTTGAAGTTTTGGAAGTTTGGCTCAAGACTCATGATTTAAATGGGGGTAACTGCCGGAATCCTGACAACGTCACGATACCCATGTGGCCTTTTTCTCTATTTGCCACCCAAAACCCATATTCTGAATCCAGCAGGTGTTATTTCATTTCATTTCATTTCATTTCAGTCCTGCTCTTACTGTATGTTGTGAAATCCCAAGGTTTTGTATTGATTTTTTTTAATTCTCTTTTTTTTTCCCAAAAAGGATTCTTGCCCTTCGTTCTAAATTTTATCATATAACTTTTATTTTGTTCTACATTTTCTTTACATCCTTCTGCCTTATTGATCTCCTTTCAGGTCAAAAATAAACTTGACGGTCAATTCTACGCGATTAAAAAAATCCTGATTAAGAAAGCCACCAAACGAGACTGCATGAAGGTATGGGCTTGTTTTATGTTGTCTGGAGGGTGTGGTGCAAAGACAGGCATCACAGTTCCCAGCTCGGGGTTAGTCCATATTTAATGTTGAAAGAAACCTGTGAATCGCAAGCAGAAACTTGTTTATTTTATTGCCTTGCTTCAAAAAATCTGCTAACCCCCAAAGTCCTGCATTTCCAGCAAGAATGGAGAGAGACAGAGAGAGAGACAGAGACAGAGAGAGAGAGAGAGAGAGAGAGAGAGAGAGAGAGAACAGGAAGTTGGGAGCCCCACCCACTTTTGACTTTGGCACTTCCTGCCGATTAATCCCGCCCACTATTTCCCTTATAGTGGACATTCCATCTTATGGTGACTATGGAAATTCTCAAGTCATCCAGGTCATGGATATGCCCCAAAGGTGTTTTTTGAAAAGGCAACCGGACTTCCTTTGTTTTTCTTCGAAGACGTTTCGCTTCTCATCCAAGAAGCAGAAGAAGCTTCTAGGGATGAGAAGCGAAACATCTTCAAAGAAAAACCAGGAAGTCTGGTTTCCTTTTCAAAAAACACCTTTGGGGCATCTTTTGGTGACATAGGAGATGACCAGGCAGAGCCCGAGGAAGAGGTCATCAGCGCATCGTCAGTTTTGAATCACGCCCACAAGAGATCTAAGTCCGGCCCACCTTGAACTTTGTTGACTCTTTATCATTTTGCTTTGACCGTTAATAGTTCAGATTCTTGTAGAAGAATGTTAGCACGCAACAAAACTGCCTTCACATAAATGGCCTTGATTCCTTGATTTCTGGCACCTGACAAAGACAGGTGGTAGGTAAGGGCAAAAGTGAAAGGCGCTCTTAGTTCCATTTCCGGAAACTCCACGGGCATCTTGGGAAAGAGCGGTTTATCTGGCCATACCAAATGTGATTAAGCCCTCTCTGATTTTTTCTGTAGGTCCTACGGGAAGTGAAAGTCTTGGCTCAGTTGCAGCATCCTAACATTGTTGGTTACCACACGGCTTGGATGGAACATGTTCAACCAGCATGTCCAAAAGGGGAGCATTTGTTTGTTTGTCTGTCCATCCGTCCATCCATCCATCCTTCCTCCAATATCTATACCCCCCCACCCCCTGGGTCTCATCTGCCTGACTGGACAGTTTGCAGCAGTTTATAATTTGTGGGTTTCATCCCACCTTCTCAATTTTATTGATTGATTGATTGATTACCTTTATAAGCCCTCTCTCTCACTGTCTCGAAAACCGTTACAAAATTGATGAAGTGCCCTGTTTCTCCACTACAGGTGGCTTAGTCTTAGATCTTCCATCTCTCAAAATATCTTCGGAGCCAGGAAATTCTGAGTACGTATTCTAAGATTCCACAAAAAAAATCTGCCTCTTTTTTTTGAACAAATTCTTTTTTATAAATAAAATTATTTGGGGGGTAGGGTTAGTCCATGAAGGGTGTACAGTTGCCTTCCCTGCCTTGATTTTTGATATTATTAAGTTTTATTCATTAAACATGAAACTCGGTCAACTGAACATTAAAAAATGTATCACAAATATTATTAACTGGAACTGATGGTTGATACGGGTTGCTGCCAGCATTCTAAGTATCAACCCAAGTATTTTCTTAAAATATATGATGTCCTGGTGTTATTGCAGGAAGCTGCAATTTCTTGATGTACTGTGAAAAATTCTTGGACGTGGTGCCAAGTGCCCTGATGACAATGGGTATCACTGTCACATGTTTCATTTTTATTTTTTATTTTTTTATTATTATAATTCATCACAGAGTCAGACAGATGTTCAGACTGGGTTTGGCATTTTTGTCTTCCTATCGAGTCCTTACCAAGGACCTGGGATAGGCAAATCTGGATGTTTGATGGAGTTATAGATATCGCCGCAGGATGGAAGCTGTTCCAAGTAAAGCTGCCTTCTGCAATTGACTGATGGCAAATTTGTCAATGCCAATGATGGTGTTCAAGTGGTGCTCCACTTTTGGGACTGCACCCAAGGCGCCTATTACTATCGATACTACCCTTGCTTGACTTTGCCACAGTCGTTCTATTTTTGTTTATAGGTCTTTGTATTTTGTTATCTTCTCCAGTTCTTTCTTTTCTATTCTGCTATCTCCAGGCACTGCCACATCCAGTATCCAGATTTTTTTGTCTTTCTTATCGACAACTGTTGTTGTTCTTGTTCTTATTATTACTATTATTATTATGCAGGGACCAGAGTTGCATTCAAGAAATGGAAGGCAGTTCCATCATCTTTGCCAATCAGACTGGGGAGGATTCTTCCGGCAGAAATGCTAAGGGAAGCAAAGGGAATTCTTGCACGCTTCCTCCTGGGACATACGGCGGCAGCAGTGACAATGACACGAGCAACAAATCGAGGGACAACGGAAATCAGGCCTCGCTCTTACGTCGCTGCGATGAAAATGGGGACCACGCCAATGCGAATGATTCTTATAGTGATGAAGACTCCGAAATGGAGATACCTTCACCCCAGTCTTGTACGGTAAATACAAATTCGTCTCGAACGGGTGATAATTATGCTCTGGTGCTTCTGCGGAATAGTTTTAAGCACCTTTGTAAATGCGAAATCTGGCTTCCCTTCTGAAATTTTATTCCTCTTCTTAGACCGAATATCACCTGATGCTTCACATACAAATGCAACTGTGCGAAACCTCCTTGTGCGACTGGATTACCACCAGGAATGACGTATGTCTGACAGCCAGGGATGCCTCTAGTAAGTCTCAAAGTCTAACCAACTATCCTGGGAAAAGGTGCTTGCTTGCTTCTCATTTTAAAAAAACAAAACAAATAAACACATTTTAAACAGATGCATGAAAAAGCTATTCTAAAGGCTGTGTGTGCAAAACTGTCCTGTTTTTTAAAAATGTTTTTAAAGATCATTATCATCATATCGAGAAACACTGGACCTTAAAGATTTTCCAGGAGCTGCTAGAAGGAGTGTACTATATCCACACTAACGGAGTCATGCACCGGGACATTAAAGTAAGTAAAATACTCCTTCAAAGCTATACTAGGTATTTCATAAAGTTGCGGCTTACTTATGGCCCAGAGGAAATGTATGTAAAAATCCTGCACTCAAATAATGCATTAAGAACTTGGATATACTTAAATATTCAGAATCAAGAAACCGTTCTATATCGGCATTATATTCATAACTAGCTTGATATCAATGCTTTGCTACAAAACTATGTGGTGGGGCTTAGCTTTTTGGGAGGGGAATCTGCTTCTGCCTACCAGCATCCATCGGTATTCATCTGGCTAGCATCCTGTCAGTGTGTGAGAGTTGAGGGCTGTTTGGAAACTGAAATGGTATTTGGTATGTGAGCAAGAAGGAGGCAGCAAGGAGCCTGGGCGTGGCTTAGCTCAACTGTTCTGGGCTAAAGCTGCTTGGTGCTGCTGGGAAACTGAAACTGAAACTCCTCTCCTCTGCTTGTGTTTTGCATTTGGAAGAGATTTCTTTCCAGGTGGGGAGGCGGAGTAGAACTCCTTAGCATCAGAGTATGATAATAATAATAATAATAATAATAATAATAATAATAATAATAATAATAATAATATACGAGATACTAAAGCTCTGATGATCATTTTGAAAAATCCTTTCTTAGTGAGCACCTAGAAGCCAAGAAGAACAGACGTGCCAAATATCAAGTTTGTAGGCTTTACGGTTCTGGAGATTTTGTGATGATGCGTGAGTGGCATTTCGCTTTTATACATAGATATGTGAGAAAATTATACGAGAAAAGCAAGCGGTAGAAGTTTCTACTTATCCAAATCTCTGTTGCTTCAAACCAATGAACACCTTTTTAAATATACATTTGCAGGCAACCCTTGACTTAAAACAGTTTATTTTGTGACCGTTCAAAATTACAACAGCACTGAAAAAAGTTGAGTTATGACCGTTCTTCACACTTACCACCGTTGCATTCCCAAGGTGAGCGATCAAAATTCAGACTCTTGGCAGCTGACTCGTGTTTATGACGGTTGCAGTGACCCAGGGTCATGTGATCCCCTTTTACGACCTCTCTGACAAGCACAGTCAAGGGGGAAGCCTGATCCACTTAACAACTGCAGTGATTCACCTAACAACTATGGCAAAAAAAGGTCGTAAAACGGGACGAAATTCACCTAACAAATGTCTTGCATAGCAACAGATATTTTGGGCTCAATTGTGGTCGTAAGTTGAGGACAACCTGTATTTACTGTGCAGGCCACCTCCTTCCCACCCCCCAAAATTTCTGTCCCATTCAGCTATGAATCGTGTTGTTTCCAGCAGGGTTTTTAAAAAGGCTCTACTAAATATCACTTAGCAATAGCACTTAGACTTATATACCACTTCACAGAGCTTCCCAGCCCTCTCTAAGCAGTTTACAGTCAGCCTCTTTGCCCCCAACAATCTGGGTCCTCATTTGACCCACCTCGGAAGGATGGAAGGCTGAGTCAGCCTTGAGCCAATCAGGATCGAACTCCTGGCAGTAGGCAGAGTCATCCTGCGATACTGCATTTCTAACCACTGCACATCATGGATGGATGGATGGAAGGAAGGAAGGAAGGAAGAAGAAAAGGGAGGGAGGGAAGGGAAGGGAAAGAAAAGAAAAGAAGAGCAATAGCACTTAAGACTTATATACCGCTTCACAGATCTTCCCAGCCCTCTCTAAGCAGTTTACAGAGTCAGCCTCTAGCCTCCAACAATCTGTGTCCTCATGTTACCCACCTTGGAAGGACGGAAGGCTGAGTCAACCTTCCAGTCGTCTGTTGCACCTCTCCAAAGGCAGAAATCCCTCTCCATTTTTCTTCTCTAAATATTCCAATGGACGGAGTGCACCCCACCAAAAGCAACATCTGCGAGGATTGGCTCAGAACACAAAGCTTTGAAAACACTTTTGGTTTTATTTGATTTTTCACACACACACACGGCTTAGCATCCCAGGAAAAGTGGGTCCTGCCACAGCGCAGGGATCATGCTAAGGAGAAAAAGGAGGAGGGGACTGGCATCCCAGGGCCTTTCGCTTACTTCGGGTTGGCGGTGCCCGCCGTCAAAAATCCTTTCGACGATTTTCAAGGCGTACGAGAACTGTTGGCTCGTGTAGATCGAGTCCCACAGCTCGACGGGCATCGCCTCCTTGAGCCAGTACCTCGAGTCTCCCCCGTAGACCTTCCGGATGTTGAATTTGCAGATGTCCTGTAAGGACCACACTTGGGAAGACACCTGGAGGAGTATGTCCTTCAGCGGCTCCCAGTGGGGGTCATCCAACAGTTGGGGTAGACGACCCTCAGCGTTAGTGAGCTTCACCGGGTAGGATAGGCTCAGCAGCTTCAAGAGAACGTTGGCCTTCTTGAGGTTGCTTGCTTTTTCCAGGAAGAGGAAAAGGCAGGACTCCGCTTGCAATGTTAAGTCATTGGCATCTGCTCCATAACTCAGAAGGAGGTTAATGATGTCCTCCCGGCCGTTTCGGCAAGCGTGGTGGAGCGCTGCCTGGCCTTTCCAGTCTTTCAGGCCTACATCGGCACCATTCAGCAGCAGCAGCTCCACGCACGTCTCGTCGGCTCCTAGGACGATGCCGGCCTTGCTGGATGAGGTGTGGACGGCCAGATGGAGCGGGGTCTCTTGGGTTGTTGGAGTGGTGGAGTTCACCTGGGCTCCACAGCGGAGCAACGTCTGAATGGCTGCTTGGTTGAGGGTTCTGGAGGCCAGGTGAAGAGCTGTTTGTCCGGATTTCGTCCTATCGTCGATTCGGGCACCCCGCTTCAGCAGGTCGGGGATTAGGTGGTGACACCCAATGGTTGCTGCCAGGTGGAGGGGGTGGTGATCGTGGTGGCCAAACATGTCAGCATGCGTGGCCTTGACGCCCTTCTTGGATTTGACGGGGAGATGTTTGCCATCATTCCTTTCTTCTGCTCTGTGGCGGTTCTCCGTGGAACATTCTGCTTTTGGGGGGCTAAACGGGCAGGGATAAAAATAAAGACTTGCAAGTTCTTTTCCTCTCTAATAGAATATCTAATACAGTGGGAGTAAACTACACAATGTTGTCTAGATATCCAGGATGACATCAACTCCAGGCAACCCAACAAAGATGACTTCTGTCAGGATTCCAACAATCGCCCTAATTAAATCACGATTCTCGAGTCCAGCTTCAAAAAACTTCAAAGGATTTAATTGAGGCGACATACTGGCCCTGCCCTGTACGAAGCCAACTCTGGCATACGTCATTTACAGTCCCTTGTGATCCTGTTTCCCTCCTCCCCCAACTGAGCACATTTGTGGGCTGGGTGTCATCAATCACATTTTCCAATTAAATATATTTGCGGGCAAAAGCTCTGGTATTTTAGTTACAATCTTTTAAAGATAAGAATTGGAATATACTTTTGATTTAAAACTGCTGCACTGCTCTTCCAGATTTCCTTCCTCCCCCCCCCTCCTTTTTTTATGGCAACTTTTAAAACAGGCACAGGAATGTTTTATGAGTTGACAACTTCATTCTTTGGTCCTTCACTGCTAAACAGCTTGATTTGGCAGTGTTAATGGGTATTTGCAGGAAAAGGACAAGTAGAGAGTCCAGGGGTGGAGGAATCAAGAGAGGAATCAGCCTAGAATCATGACATTCCCACAAACGGTCTAAGCCCAATCCCTCTTGAATTCTATTGACTCTTTCTAGCACCAACCTAGTGCTGACCGTTAGTCAACTAGATTCTTGTGTACAGGTAGTCCTCAACTTACAACGGCCTATTAAATCACCATTCACAATGACGACGCTGAAAAATACGACCATTACAGCATCCCCATGGTGATCAGAATTGGAATGCTTGGCAATTGATTCATATTTATGACGGTTGCAGTGTCCTGGGGGTCCCCTTTTGCGACCTTCTGACAAGCAAAGTCAGTGAGGAAGCCGTGTGACCAACTTAGCCACTTGCAGCGATTCACTGCACAACTGCAGCAAGAGTGGTCGTAAAAATGGGGCAAAATTGACTTCATACATGTTTCACTTAGCGACAGAAATTTTGGGCTCCATTGTGGTGGTTTAAATGGAGGACTGCCTGAATATACATGAGCCATAAATCAGATTGGCTGGAATTTAAAGGGTGATCCTAATTCTTTGCATCGTACAGTTCTTGCTGTTAAGCATTTCCCAAATCCCTTATTATAATATTTGGTAAAATATTACCTCCTTTCAGGATCTCCACTTTGCGTATTGTCTTGCACAAACCTCCCTTTTTTCTTTGACGGTTGGGGAGAAAAAGATAAATGTCGTAATTGGCAACATATAAGCTAGCAGAGCAATCTATGTATATAAGTGAAATACCCCTCACGCATCATCACAAAATCTCCAGAACTGTAAAGCTGATAAAATTGAATTTTATGTTCCTCTTGGCTTCTAGGGGCTCACTAAGAAAGGATTTTTCGAAATGACCATCAGAGCGTTTAGAATATTTCCTATATTATTATTAACACGCTCTGATGCTAAGGAGTTTTATTTCCTCCTCTCCACCTGAAAAGAAATCTGTTCCAAATGCAAAACACAAGCAGAGGAGTTTGTTTCAGAGCACCAAGCAGCTTTAGTACAGAACAGTTGAGCTAAGCCACGCCCAGGCTCCTTGCCGTCTGCTTGCTCATACAGCACGTACTGTTTCAGTTTCCAAACAGCCCTCAACTCTCTCACACACTGACAGGACGCTAGCCAGATGAATACTAATGGATGCTGGTAGGCAGAGGCAGCATTTTTTCCCCCTTACTTCCTCCCCCAAAACGAAGCCCGACCACAGTTTCGTAGCAAAGCACGGGTAATGAGCTAGTCTATCAGATTTGACGTGGTTTAATCAAGACCATCTGAAGGCTATTTATGCTGTCATGCTCTACTGTCTTAAAGAAGTAGCTTATTCTTTGAATCTGATCTGATCTGAGCATTGGCTAACTTTTTAGGTGTCCAGAAAGTGATTGCAGAAAAATTTCAATTGTAACACCTTTTGCTGGTTGTTTTGAAACTATGGGAAGCCCGCTAAAATATTCTATCATCTACATTATAATAACTATCAGAAGGATTGACCAAAGAACACTTCACTTTTTCAGCGAGGGCTTAATCCAAATGTATTTGTAAGGTTTTATTTTATCACCATAGTCAAATTTATAGAGCCGCCTGTCTCACCGTCTCTCTCTCTCAGTGACTCTGGGCAAGTGTATAAGATAACAGCCTTATCACATAAAGTTGTGAATTAGATTTAAGTCCCATTTAACTTTCCAAGAGTTGATCAATGGAAATTACTTTTAATTAGATGTGCATCAGATTGTACAAATCATTCTACTGCTTGTCAAAATGTTCAGATAAAAAAAATCACATTTAAAGACCCTTTGGAATGAAATCTGTGATTCTGAATTAAACCTCTTTTCAGAAGTACTGGCTTTGGACATGCTACATAAAATTCTACGTACAGGTAGTCCCTGACTTACAACGGTTCATTGGACCATTTTACAACCGTTGCACCCTGGTCACGTGATCAAAATTCGGACACTTGGCAACTGACTCCTATTTATGAGGGTTGCAGTGTTCTCGGAGGGCGGGGGGGAGGTAAAAAAAGGTTAAAAAAAATGGGAGAAAACGCACTTAAACCCATGTTTTGCTTAGCAACAGAAATTTGGGGCTCCATTGTCGTCGTAAACCGAGGACTACCTGCATTATGTTTTTAATTCTTATGTTAAGTCTTTTAGATTGAGCAAGGTAGATAGTTTACCTGGCAGATGACCGTTTGGTAAACTGAATGGGAGGGCAGTAAATCTTGAAGCATGGAGGTGTTGTTGGTCATAATCGCGTCAATTAATATTTTGTCCGTCGATTCGCTTTCCCATCTGTGGGGACGTCCTATCAAATTACCCATGTTGAGGGGAGGGAGAGAAAAAATGGGTAGCTTTGAGCATGGAGAAAACGCATTTGGGAGCCTCACGTCTGAGCCATTGTTCCTTTGTGACGATGACGCTTGGTTCTGGAACCGGTTAGATGATCTCACAGATCTAAAGGCTTCAGGCCAACAGAGAAGATGCATGGTCTCTAAAAAGGTGTCATGTTCAGCGCAGGCTTACCTCTCCCCTTGTTGGAGAGCAACCTTCGGAGCAGGGGGGGTCAAGTGAGGAATTAGCCTGGATTCCCTACGTAAACACCAAAGAGCTAGGTCTGAATTCCCTGAAAGCCTTATCTAGTAGTTATCTCATGTGAAACTGGGGAGATTCCTGTGTAATAGGCAGAGAGCAATAAGGTAGTCGACTTAAACCTCACCCCTATGGGTGTTTGGCACCTGTCGCCACCAGAGAAGACGTCTAGAGTAGAAAGGGCTCTCAAAGCCGACCTCACTACTCACTGCTCACAACCAGAATCTCATCGGCTGTATTTCGACACTTTTGGTTGATTTAAATCTTTCACACCGAGTGTTAAGGAGGATATTTGTAGCTTGGGGTTGAAATGAGGGGTCCTTGGTGCATTCTGAGCTTGTTTTCTTTTGCAGACGTTTCACTACCTGACCATGTAATGGCATCAGGGCTAGGAGGGAAGGGGGGGTTGAGAGGAGGAGGAGGAACAGAACCCAAGGAGTCTCTGGTGCTTTCTGAGCTTCATTGCTTTCTTGCAGACGTTTCATTACCCAGCTAGGTAACATCATCAGTGCGCTGGTTTTGTTTTCACAGCCCCGGAATATCTTTCTCCAAGGACCGAACCATCATGTGAAAATAGGGGACTTTGGGTTAGCCTGTAGAGACATTATAGAGGAAGATACAATCCAACTGCTAAGCGCAGAGAATAATTATGGTAATTATTCCACTCTTAATAGTGCTTTGGTTGTTGATTTGCAATGCCTGATTTTTTTTTAAAAAAAATGCTAACATTCTCCCTCTATTTTGGGTTAGCGCTCATCCATACCTCCGGAGTGGGCACTTGTCTGTATGCTTCACCTGAACAACTCCAAGGATCTCATTATGATTTCAAGGTACAGCCACCCCAACTTCCAATCTAACTGGGGCTTTTTTTAAAGACAAACAGGACCTCGGCGGTCAAATTCCATCTTTCAGATGTCAAAAGACATATTAAGAATAGCAGTAACACTTAATATACTGCTCCATAGTGCTTTTCAGCACTCAAACAATCTGGGTCCTCATTTTACCCCAATCTCGGAAAGATGGAAGGCTGAGTCAACCGTGAGACAGTCAGGATTGAACTCCTGGCAGTGGGCAGTCAGCCTGCCATACTGCATTCTAACTACCGATTAAAGGGGCATAAAACCCTCAATGTGAAAAATTATTGAACTACAGATGCTCCCAACAAAGCAGCCATGAGAAACAACGGAATAATCGCAAGCAGCGACCGTTATTCCTTCCCAAACCATTTAGCCATAAACTTTGAAAATATCAAGCGCCGCCGCTCTTTAAAAAGCGAAGAGCTCTCTGCAGCGCCTTACAAAATGACAGCAATGATATTATAGTGCCTTAGAAGTCGAGTGGCCTGTCCAGAAGAAATAAATACACACCCAAGCAAGCTTAGAGGGAGGTAGAGGGCACCCTGGGAACAAGTCTGATCCCAGTTATTTGGGCTTCTCGCCTAGAAAGCAACACCGTACAGCTTTGAAATTGCCAGGCTGGCCCAGAATGTCAACCCTGGAAAAGTTTCTGCCTTTGCTAAAAAATTTTCCTCCCTAGCAAGAATCACTCCATAGCTGTTCCTGTACAATGCACATCCCTTTATTAATTCTGATAGGAATGACAAAAAGATGTATTAAAATATGAAAAAAAAAAGTGTTCTGACACGGAATATTTCTTCTCTCTCTAGTCGGATATGTACAGTTTGGGCGTCATCCTGTTTGAACTCTTCCAGCCGTTTGGGACAGAAATGGAGAGGACAGAAGTTCTGATGGGCTTAAGACGGGGCAGCCTCCCGCTCACTTTTTGTGGGAAGTGGCCAATACAGGCCAGATATGTGAAGCTGCTGACCAGCCACGCATCCTCGCGGAGACCGACAGCCCTTCAGCT
>NW_020716955.1:239239-253930 GCF_900518725.1 Notechis scutatus | reverse complement strand
GCACTGATTGTTACCTAGTTTGGGTAATGAAACGTCTGCAAGAAAACAAGCAAGGTCAAGAGAGCACCAAGGACCCCTTCAGTGGGTTTATATCAGAGCTTATTCCAAATTCTAATTCTGTACCATTTGATGTTTATTTGCAAGCTACACAGAGTCACTTTGCGTTAATGCTGTAAATAAATGTCAATACACCTGATATGATCAACCAATACACACAAAGCAGTCATTGCAAATAGGTTCCCTGAAGGAAAAGAAAGTGAAAGAATCCAGTGATCGGATCCAGGCACTCAAGGGGTGGGGGGTGGGGAGTTCCCCCTTCTCCTACCCCAGCCTGTGCGGGGCCCCAAAGGGTCTCTGAGGAAGGCCGCCTCTCCAAACCGTTCGAACTACAACTCCCACCATCCTGGGCTGGGGCTGATGGGATTCGGAGCCAGGCACCTTCGGGAGCGTCAGAAGAATTTTTTTTAAAGCAGACTTTGAAAGAAGTGGCCGGGATGGGAAGGATGGGGATTGTAGTCTGAAAGAGTGGCGGCTTGGGGCGGGGCGAAAAGCGGGGGGGGTGGGGAGGATGGGGATTGTAGTCTGAAAGAGTGGCTTGGGGAAGGGCGAAAAGCACGGGATGGGGATTGTAGTCCAAATAGGGAGTGGCTTGGGACGGGGCAGAAACCAGGGGCTGGGGAGGATGGGGATTGTAGTCTGAAGGAAGAATGGTTTGAGGCAGGAAGAAAACCGGGGAGTGAAGAGAATGGGGACTGTAGTCCGAATAGGGTCATGGAAGAAAACGGGGGGGGGGGGCGGGGGGGATGGGGGTTGTAATCCAAGAGGGGAGTGGCTTGGGGCGGGGCAGAAAACGGGGGCCGGGGAGGATGGGAACGTTAGTCCGAAGGCGGAAACCTTTCCAGGGCGGTCTTGGGGGCCAGGGAGCCGCGGCCTGCCCGTCAACCTCTCCCCCCAGTCCAAGTGAGGCGCCGCAGGGCCGAGCGGCTCCTACCTGCTGAGGCGGCGGCGGCGAGGAGGCAAGGCCGGAGTCCCCGACGGCCTCGGGCGGCCGGTGGGCGCAGCGCACGCGGTACATGCAGGTGGGGAGGTGCTCGGCCAGAACCGCCGGGCCGGAGCCGTCCTGAAAGGGCCTCACCTTGTACATCGGCATCGCGGCCGCCTCACCGCCGCTTCTCCTCATGCCACGGCTCACTGACGCGCCGGCGCACCCTCTCGCCGCCCATTGGAGGAGCCCTTGCCTGACGCCCCGCCCGTCGCGCCTCCCATTGGCGGCTTGCCACGGCCGCCAAGACTATTGGCCGAAAGAGGCGGGGCTCCCCCGTCGGCCGCGTGCGGTCTTTTTGCTGCCATCTGATGCAAGCTCCAAAGGGAGGGGGAGGTATAGAAGGCGGGTGAAGCGGCTCTTGACCTTAGACTTCGGGTTAAAAAGCGAAGCTATCGCCTCATGAGGGGAAGGGGGGGGGGCTTCTATCCAGATACGTTTCTTGGGGGTCAGGAGAGGAAGGCTCAGCGGACGCCTCTAAAGCTCCTGTTATAGAATTTTTTAAAAAATTTATTTTATTTATTGGATTTGTCAATCACTTACGAGATGATATAAGTATAAACATGAGTAAGAATAATAATAATAATAATAATAATAATAATAATAATAATAATAATAATAATAATAATAATAATAAGATGATGATGAGTAATAATAAGAGTAAGGTACAAATAATTGGGGACAATAGGACAGGGACGGCAGGCACGATTGTGCACTTGTGCACACCCCTTACACGAACTCTTAGGAACGGGGTGAGGTCAATAGTGGAAAGTTTGAGGTTAAAGGAGTGGGGTGGTTTGAGGATGTAACAACAGTCGGGTAGTGCATTCCAGCCATTGACCACTCTGTTGCTGAAGTTGTACTTTCTGCAATCGAGTTTGGAGCGGTTTACTTTGAGTTTGTATCTGTTGTGTGCTCTTGTATTGTTGTGGTTGAAGCTGAAGTGGTCATTGACTGGTAGGACATTGTAGCAGATAATTTTGTGCTCTACACTTAAGTCCAACCGTAGGTGGCGTAGTTCAAGGTTGTCCAAGCCCAAAATTTCAACCCTGGTGGGTATTCTGTTGCAAGAAGAGGAGTGTAGTAATCTTCTTGTGAAATACTTCTGGACTCGCTCAATTGTATTAATGTCCGATATACAGTGCAGATTCCAGACTGATGAGAACTGTATTCGAGTATTGGTCTAGCAAAGGTTTTGTATGCCCTAGTTAGCAATTCTATATTTCCAGAGGAGAAGCTTCGTAAGATTTGATTTACAACTCTTAATGCCTTTTGGGCAATGCTGTTACAGTGAGCTCTGGCACTTAAGTCATATGCCATGAAACAGGTGAATTCAGAAAACCAGGTCAGCGTTTCTTGTGAACACAGCTCCAGAAAATAAACAAAGAACCGAAGGAAAAGTTGCTTGAGAAACACTGCTTTGTATGTTTCAGGATCTGGGGATGAGAATATTGGGTTCCATGGTATACCCGAAGCGTTGGTTGTTCACACCGACTCCCTTCCCCTATATACTAAGCTTCGCTAAGATTTCGCTCCACCTTCCTTCTCCTCCCCGATTGGTGCGTGGATGGACCAATGAGAAAGCTTCTCCCCGGTGATTGGAGGAAAAGAATTCTACCCAGAAGACATCGCGAGCCTGGGAAACTGGAGGGATGCGCGGAAGGAAGCGAGCCTGTCTCGCCCGGGAAGAAGCGCGGCGACCCAACTGCGGGCTCGAAGGGAGATCGATTGACGGGGGAAATGGGCGGGGAAAAAACCGCCCCGCCCCTTTAGGCCTTTTTGCATGCCATTTGCATACTTCGTTTGAAAAGTGAGCAGGCAGCAAAGGGTTAAATTGCATCAGGAAAGAGAATGGAAGCTCCTCCAGTGTAAGTGCATTTATTGCATTGCTTTATTTTAGATTATTTGATGTTATTTTAATTGGAATGGAATTTCAGTGCATGTGTATTTATTGCATTGTTTTATTTTAATTATGTTATTTTAATTGGAATGGAATTTCGGTGTAAATGTGTTTATTGCCTTATTTTACTTTAGCCTTATTTGATGTTATTTTAATTGGAATGGAATGTTGGTGCATTTACTGCATTGCTTGATTTTAATTATGTTATTTTAATTGGAATGGAATTTCAGTGCAAGTGTATTTATTACATTGCATTGCTTGATTTTATTATTATTTTACTTGGAATGGAATGTCAGTATAAGTGTATACATCGCATTGCATTGCATTACATTACTTTATTATTATTTTTATTCTATTTATAGCCCACCTTTATTAATTTCATAAATTGCTCAAGGCGGCGGACATACCTAGTATTCCTTCCTCCTCCTGTTTTTCCCACAACAACAACCCTTTGAGGTGGGTTGGGCTGAAATGGAGCCAAAGTCACCCAACGGGCAGGACTCTGGCAGGACATCAAACTCACCACCTCCTGGTTTCTTGCCTGACGTTTTAACTGCTGGACCAAATTGATTGAAACTATAAAGTCTGACTTCTTGTAAATAGGAATCACTCTTTTAAAATTATTTTTAGTATTAAATTTATATGCTGCTTGACTCCTGGCAACTTGGGTGGTTTACACATAGTTACACACACATACACAGAACAAGCACTTTGGACAAATGTCTGCAAAGGTTTTTTTCCTGCAGCATAGCTCGGAGGAAAGTGAATTATGCAATTTGGTTTTAAGACACAACATTTTGCTCATCCACCAAAGCTGCCTTTCAGAGCTGTTTAAAACCTGTTTCAGAACGAGGGTATAACCTTACAGTTTGAAAGCAGAAGTGAAACGAAACCACCGACTTACAGTCCTGTGAACTGCGATATTTTCTGAGTGTAAAGCTTTGTTATTTTCCTTTTTTTAAAGAGTGGAAAAAACTATCAAGCCAATCGATCGCAGATCAGTTCATCAGATCTGCTCAGGCCAAGTGGTGCTGAATCTATGTACTGCTGTAAAAGAGCTGGTGGAAAACAGCCTCGATGCTGGCGCTACTAACGTCGGTCAGTTACTTGTTGTTTTAAAGTTTAGAGTAACTCAAGACTGTTTCAGTCATGCTATTACTCTCTAGTGGTGTTTGGAGGGAAGAAGACAGGAAATTGTAGAGATTTAATCTTCATGATTTTTGTTTCATTTATAGAAGTGAAGCTTAAAGATTATGGAGCGGGTCTTATTGAAGTCTCTGATAATGGTTGTGGTGTAGAAGAGGATAACTTTGCAGGCTTGAGTATGCTGTATCTCTATGTCTAAATCTAAATCTCTTAATTTGTAATATTATTTACAGTTAATACATTAGTTCTTCCACAAAGAACTACTTTTGTCCCATCTTTTAAAAAAAGGCAGCTGTTTTTGTATGGTAAGATATTTGAATCTCTTGGACTGCTACCTTTTTTTTTTTATAATGCAAAGTTTGGAAACCTGGGTACCCCAAACCACAAAGCCTTACGCATTCCTAAAACTAAATATAAAGTGTTTCAAAATGTGCTAGGATTAGCACCATCTTACAACATTTCCGCACGGTTTTACAATGCTGTGAGAGTGTGAGGAGGGAGCGAACACACGGTTCCCTATCTTTTGCAGCATTTCCACACCACCCACTCAGATGACCCTGGTAGGGTCCAAAATCATCAGTACAATAAGGATCATTTAGTGACCTTTTCCTCCTCCGAAACATGTAGGAAAATTAAAAGAGTCATAACTTGTTCCTTGCTAGGGGCCACAGCCTGGTTAAAATATATATATAATTTTCAGTGCTGTCTGAATTGAACCCGTAAATAAGTGGGAGGCAATGAACCCTTGGCATCAACCTAACCCGTAATGTGGGAGCCAGCTTAGAGAATCCCTGTCTTCTGGCCCATCCCTTTTCTCACCTCTGCCAAATATCTCTTCCAGCGCTGAAACATTATACTTCCAAGATCCAAGACTTCTCTGACCTCATCAACGTGGAAACGTTTGGTTTTCGAGGTGAAGCTCTGAGCTCTCTGTGCGCATTAAGGTAAGAAGTGTGTTCAGGTGGGAAGCATGCTAGTTAAAACAGTTGATGAATCTCAGGAAAGAAGACCAAGGAGAAACCATGGCACAGAATCTGGTTCGCTGCCCAGTTGCTGGGTGGGCGTGGCCTACTGGAACTTCCTGTTTCTGGCTTCCAGTGGGCCTCCAGAGCCCGGGGGAGGCCGTTTTTCACCCTCCCAATGGTCCGGAAACCTTCCCCCGGGCCTCTCGGTGGGTGAAAACAGTCTCCTCCGGACTCTGGAAGCTGTCAGGAAACCAGAAACAGGCCCGTTTCCAGACTTCCAGAAGGCTTATTTCCCCCCCTCCCAGAGCCTCCGCGTAGACCCTACACTTACCTGCATCCAAAATGGGCCACATGGAGACTCCGGGGAGGGGAGGGGTGGGCAAACCAGATTTAACTTTAACATCTGGTTCGCCCGAACCGGTCCAAACCGGTAGAATCCCACCCCTGGTAATACCTTCACTTTGTTCTTTGACTAGCAGAAAGTACACCCATAGTACTATGCGAGTAATGTCCCAAAGGTGTTTTTTTTCAAGAGGCAACTAGACTTTGTTCAAGAAAGTCCAGTTACCTCTTGAAGAAGCACCTTTGGGACAACCATGACCTGGATGACTGACTGAGAACCTCCATGGACATATATACCAGTAATGATTATACAGGTAGTCTTAAACTTACAGCCATTCATTCAGCAGCCATTTGAAGTTATAACGGTGCTTAAACCAACAGTGGTTATGACCGATCCTCGGAGTTCCAGCGGCCCCAGGACCTTTGTGGCAGCGATGTGAGTCTTTCCCTGCCTCTGAGTTTCCTTATTAACCATGATAACAGATAATCAGAGTTGGAAGGGACCTTGTAGGTCGTCTAGTCCAACCCCCCGCCCAAGCAGGAGACCCTACACCATTTCAGACAAATGGCAGTCCAATCTCTTCTTGAAAGCCTCCAGGGATGAGGCTCCCACAACTTCCAAAGGCAACTTCTGTTCCATGGGTCGATTGTTCTCACTGTCAGAAAGCTTCTCCTTATTTCCAGGTTAAATCTCTCCTTGTTCAGTTTCCATCCATTATTCCTTGTCTGGCCTACAGGTGCTTTAGAAAATAGCTTGACCCCTTCCTCCCTGTGGCAGCCCCTCAAATATTGGAAGATTGCTATCCTGTCTCCCCTGGTCCTTCTCTTTACTAGACTAGCCAAGCCCAGTTCCTGCAACCGTTCGTTGTATGTTTTAGCCTCCAGTCCCCTAATCATCCTGGTTGCTCTTCTCTGTACTTTTTCTAGAGTCTCAACATCTTTTTTATAATGTGAACAAAACTGGATGCAGTACTCTAGGTGTGGTCCTACTAAGGCTTTATAGAGTGGTATTAGTACTTCCCTTGATCTTGATTGTATCCCTCTGTTAATACAACTTAGGATTGCATTAGCTGAAATGAAATTGCATTCCTTTGCACACAGCAATGTTTCCATTGTCACTTGTCACAAGTCTTCCAATATTGGGACCCGGCTGGAGTTTGATCACAGCGGGAAGATCACTCGGAAAGTCCCATTCTCCCGGCCACAGGGGACCACCGTCAGTGTCCAGCAGCTGTTTCATACTTTGCCGGTTCGACACAAAGAATTTCAGCGTAACATAAAGAAGGTAAGAACCAGTCAGCTGGTTATTAACACAGGCAGGAAGAAGAATAGAATAGAATAGAATAGAATAGAATAGAATAGAATAGAATAGAATAGAATAGAATAGAATAGAATAGAATAGAATAGAATAGAATAGAATAGAACTTTATTATGGTCTTAGACCAGCAATAGACATCACTATTTGCAATATATATAAAAAAGTACTGACACATTATAATACATGAATGGTGGATAAAAACATCCCTGTTAAGAAAATACATGTTCTCAAACAGCTAGGGGCATTCCCTATCAAATATAGGCTGGTTTTTGATCATAATAAAGATCTGATCAAATCACCTTTTTTTCCCCTCTCTCTGACACACCCAAAGGAGTGTGACTTTTCTCTCTCTCTTTTCCACGCCTAAAAGGAGTTTGCCAAAATGGTCCAGATACTGCAAGCATATTGTATCATTTGCACTGGGGTTCGCATTAACTGCACCAACCAAGTTGGCCAAGGAAAGAAACAGGCTGTGGTGTCCACCAGCGGAAGTTCTACTTTAAAAGAAAACATTGGTGCCATATTTGGACACAAACAGGTAAAGAGCAGGGCTGATGGGATTAGCTAATTTGGGTGATGAAACATCTGCAAGAAAACAAGCTCAGAAGAGCCCCTCATCATGTGGTTAGTTTGATTCTGGCATGGTGCAGGATGGTTTGCAAATTAAGAGGGCCTGTGGATTCAGTTTCAATATAGGTTGTTATTTTCTTCCTAGGTGCAAACCCTGATTCCCTTCGTACAGCTGCTGCCCAGCGAAGAAGTCTGCGAAGAATACGGCTTGAATGTTTCTGCTCTACCCACTAAGCTTTATACGTAAGTATAAAATTGGAAATATATATATTTTTGTATTCTTTCTTGTTGTTCGTTTGGGCTTAAAAACCAGAGATCCAGGGCTACCGGACACAACATATATACAACATAGGTAAAGGTTCCCCTCGCACGTCCGTGCTAGTCATTCCCGGCTCTAGGGGGCGGTGCTCATCTCCGTTACAAAACCTAAGGGCCAGCGCTGTCCGAAGACGTCTCTGTGGTCATGTGGCCGGCATGACTAAATGCGGAAGGCGCACGGAACACTGTTCCCTTCTTCCCAGCAAAGTGGTCCCTATTTTTCTACTTGCATTTTTTATGTGCGTTCGAACTGCCAGCTTGGCAGAAGCTGGGACAAGAAATGGGAGCTCACTCCATCACGCGGCGCTAGGGATTCGAACCGCCGAACTGCCGACCTTTCTGATCAACAAGCTCAGCATCTTATCCCCTGAGCCACCGCGTCCCTAGCATATGCAACATATAAAAAGGACCATACAAGTAGTCCTCATCTTATGATCAGTTGCTTAGCAACGGTTTGAAATTATGAGAGACCCCTCCCAAAGGTACTTATGACGTAGTTCTAATGGTTATGCCTCCACCCCAGTGTCACGGACTGCAACTGGCCTGCATTTATGGCCATTTCCAGCGTTCTGGACCACCATTTATGGCGTTTTTGTTGAAAAACCTGTTTATTTCTGGTTTCCAGCAAAAAAGGCCTATAGCAAACAATGGGTTTGCTTAATGACCATTGATTCACTTAAAGACTATACCGATTTGCTTAACACCCCACTGCAAAAAAAAAAAAAGAGGTTGTCAAATCAGGTCGGTCACATGATGATCTCCTTTACGACCGACACGACTTGCAGCCATAACCGGACGACTCCGTTACGGTCGTAAGTCAAGGACTGCTTCTATACGATGGTCTTGAGCTAGTGCAGGGGAGAATTTCTCCAAGTTGGTTTAGATTCCCTTCTAAAATACGTCAAATGACTTCTTTCGGTCTACTTCGTTTTTATGGGATTCTCTTAATGACACGTTCCTTTTTAAACAGCATCGCAGGATTTGTTTCGCAGTGCAATCATGGTGATGGGAGGAGCGCAACGGATAGGCAGTACTTTTTTATTAACCAGCGGCCGTGCGACCCCGGAAAGGTATGTTTTTCTCCTGCAAGGGGTAAATTCTCAATTTATAAAAAAAAAAAGCTCTTGCTTCACAATCAGGAGGCTGTGAGTTCGATCCTAGGTAGAAGCAGATATTTCTCTCTCTCTCTCTCTCTCTCTGGGAACATTGAGAATATATCAGCTGAACAAAACTCCTCATTGGCAACAGGGAAGGGCATCCGGCCACTAAAACACTTTGCTAGCTCCATTCAGTTGCCCAGACTCCACCCCATGAGGGATTATGGCAGTGATGGCTAACCTTTGCACACGTGTGCCTGCATCCATAATGCAATGCATGCACGACCCCTCCCCCCGTGTTCCCCCGCCCCCCTGCTCATGCACATGCAACCCCCCCGTGTTCCCCCTGCGCATGCACACTCATCTCCCGCACGCGCCCCCTGCACATGTGTGGTAGATACCCGAAAATCAGCTGGCTGGCAGGAAGTGCGTGCGCGTATGTAGTGGAACTGAGCTGGGGCAACGGCCTGCGTGCCGGCAGAGATGGCTCTGCGCAGCACTTCTGGCACACACGTGCCATAGGTTCGCCATCACGGGATTATGGGATCTTTAAATGAAGATGATTCAAGAGCCTCTCTTGATTCTACTTTACTTTATTTTATTGTCATTGCACCTCGTACAACAACAAAATCAAACACCATCTTCAGTGCACATCATGACCATGAAAATAAACACAAACACACACCCTTCACGCTCCACACATTGAACCAAAAAACCCCCGACACCACACCAACACTGCACTATACAGCAGAATTCAAAAGAGCTCCTGCCCTGGGATAGAAGCTGTTTTTCGGCCTATTTGTCCTTGTTTCTATTATTATCCTCTACCGTCTGCCAGATGGTAATAGTTAAAAAAAAAGTGCCAAGGATGAGATGGATCTTTGAGAATGTTTTGAACTTTCTTAAGGCAGCAGGAGCTGTGAAGCTCTTCGAAAGAGGGGAAAGGGCAACCAACGATCCTCTGGGCAATGATGTTAACCCTCTGGAGTGACTACAGATAAGTCTTCAATTTTCAATCGCAGTTGAGTTGAACATTTCTGTTTAAGCGAATTTTTGCCCCATTTTACAACCTCACTTGCCAGAGTTAAGTGAATCAGTGCAGACAGTTGTGGGGGGGCTTTATATCTTTTTAAATCTCAACCAAATTCAACTAACGTGTGTTATTTTTCCTTTCTGTTTTCTGAACAGGTTTCCAAAGTTGTAAATGAGGTCTATCATATGTATAACAGGCACCAATATCCATTCATTGTTCTTAACGTCTGTGCAGAATCTGGTGAGTTTTATAAATTGTCATCGTTCGCTGCTATATATTAGGGTAAATTAGGGTAATTTAGCCTGCTTAATTATTATCATAACATTCCGATGAGGAGTACCTAGTTATCATAATGAGCCTGAACGGTGGAGCCCATCCGTAGGTGCGAAGAAAGAGAAAGATAACCAAAGAATGGTGAATGTTTTTGATTTCAGGATGCGTGGACATCAACGTGACTCCGGATAAAAGGCAGATCTTGCTCCAGGAAGAAAAGCTTTTATTAGCAATTCTAAAAACATCACTGATGGCGATGTTTGGCAGTGACGTTAATAAATTGGTGGTGAATCAAAAGCTGACCTATGTTGAAGGTAGGAAGTCGAGTTGCCATTTAAGCAAAACCTATTTATTTATTTGCATTTTTATCTGCATTATTTTGGACAGTCAGGTAACAATAGCTCAGATTTTCCTCTTATTAGCTAGCTGGAAGTTTATAAGCCATTTGCACCAAGACAAATTCCTTGTGTTGTCCAATCATACTTGGCCAATAAAGAATTCTATTCTATTTTATTCCTTGTGGAAGAAGGCAGGGCAGAATTTTATGATATATATATATTTATGATGCTTTTATATCTTTTTTCTCTTGCTATACGGAGAGTCCTCAACTTACAATCATTAGTTTAGTGACAGTGTCAGGGTTCCGTTGGATGCCTTAATTTATTCATGAGCCTCAAGCCAAGTTTCAAAAGAAATCCCATTATTTATAAGTGGAGTCAGCTCTGCCCCACGTGATTTACTGCCCACTTATGACCCTGTTTGCCCCCTCCTCCCAGGGTGTGTCATAAATCACATTCTCCAACGGAGCACTTTCCCTGGCTGTAGAAAACACACCTCTCCGGCTTGCCCTAGTAACCTGGGATACAATCTGGAGAAAGGTATGGGTGGAATGTGCTTCTGGTCGTGGCAACTTAACTGCTCTATCAGATCTGCCCCCACCTGCCTATGGCAACTCGAGAGCAGGCCAGGAATACTTTACGAGTTGACAGGCGGTTCAAACTTACAACAGCACCAAAGAATGTATGACCGTTTGTCACACTTATGACCATTGCAGCATCCCCAGGGTCCCATGATCAAAATTCACTGTCAAGAGTTCCAAGTAATAGACCTATAGCAAAAAAAAACCCTCCGAGGCAGGTAGATTCCTCAAAGAATAGTTTTATTGGATATATCATATTGACACAGGCTGGTGAAAACCGAGTCTGAAGTTTCACCTAATTAAAAGTAAACGTTTTTCCCCTTCTCCAAACTATCAGTCACATGGTCCAATCAAAGTGTCATCTGGTTGCCTGGTAATATTGCTCCTCCTCTCTCCAACCACCTGCAGAAATGTCCTTGGTTCCCAGGAGAAAGTATTTTGTTTCAGCTACCAGCTATCTTTATTCTTCCCTCTGTCTCCCTCAGCTCCAGTGTGGCAACACTGAAGCCTAAAAAATGGCTTCGGTCAGGTCAGCTTCTGAGTTGACATTCACACACTTGGCAACTGACTCGTACTTATGATGGTGGCAGGGTCCCAAGGTCACGTGAGCCTCTTTTGCGACCATCTGACCAGCAAAGTCAATGGGGAAGCCAGATTCACTTAAATTAACGACTGCAGTGATTCAATTAGCAACTGTGGCAAGAAAGGTCTTAAAATAGGGGGGGGGGGAATCACTCAGCAACCATCTCACTTAGCAACAGAAATTGTGGGCTCAATTGAGGGCGTAAGTCGAGGACAATCTGTACTTAGCAAATCACAACGGTTCTCTCTTTTTTTGGCAGGGAACTTGGAAAGCTTCCTCCGAAACGAGAAAGAAGTGTCTCCTTTGGAATCGTCTACCAGTCCTTTGCCTCCAAATCGGGGTGAGAAATCAGAAATAATTGCTCGTCTGAAGGAATCATTTTCTCGAGGGAAAACCTCTGCTTTTCAGGAGACCGAAAAGGCCCAACCGAAACACAGGCCCGCCAACCAAGGAATGTTCCAGATGTTCGCCGCTTTCTCCGCCTCTCCCCGAAAGAAAATTCTTCCCAGCGAGGAATCTGAAGACGGAAGCAAGGTGGATTCTGGGGATTCCATGTTTGCAGGCAGGAAGTTGGAGAAATCGAATGAAGATACGGACTCTGGTTTGGGGAGCGTCTCCGCCGAGTCTGATGGGGGTTTGAGCACCCCAGAAACGGGCGTCCATTTTAGAGCCGAAAGCGCTGTGGGTTCTTCCAATCGAGAGCCCCGTTGTTTGGGCGCAGAAATCCAGAGCAGCGAATGTGGATCTAGCGGCCTTTCCTGCCCCTCCGAACCAAACCGGAGTGAAGAAGATGGCTTCTCTCAACGAGCCACTTCACCCCCTAAAGCAAAACGTTTTAAGATCCTTCAGTCTCTTTCACCAAAAGCCAATTTATCAGCAGCAACCCCTGAGCAGGATTCTGGCGCGCAGCCCTTGTACGACATCCCAGTCAAAATGGAAAAGAGGACGGTGCCTTTAGCCTTCTCTTGGAGCACCTTGACGGACCGGATCCAGAGGCAAATTAAGCGCCAGGAGACCGAAGGAGAAATGTTGAAATTCAGACAATTCAAGGCAAAGATTAGCCCGGAAGAAAACAAAATGGCGGAGGATGAATTAAGAAAGGAAATAAGGTATGGCGACTCGCTTCTCTTCGCCGGAGAAGAGAGGCGTTCCCAGAAATGCTGTTGGCCGATGTGACCTTCGTACCTTTGTTTATTCTTTTATTTGTCTTACATTTAGAAAGATTCTTTCACACAGGTGGTCTTCGACTTACGACCACAATGGAGCCCAAAACTTCTGGTGCTAAACGACATTAATTGTTAAGGCAGTTTTGCTCCACTGTACGTCCTTTCTTGCCACCGTTGTTAAGTGAATCCCTGCAGTTATTGAGTCACATGGTTGTTAAGTGAATCCAGCTTCCCCATTGACTTGGCATGTCAGAAGGTCACAAAAGGGGGATCACATGACCCCCCTGGGACACTGCAACTGTCGTAAATATGAACCAGTTGCCAAGCGTCCGAATTTGTGTGAAAAACGGTCATAAGTCACTTTTTTCAACTGCCATTGTAACTTTGATGGTCACTATAACAAATATTTGTAAGTGGAGAACTACTTGTCAGATTTATAGGATGTCCCTAATTAGGGATGTGGTGGCTCAGCGGCCAAGACGCTGAGCTTGTCGATCAGAAAGGGCGGCAGTTCAGCGGTTCGAATCCCCAGCGCCACGTAACGGAGTGAGCTCCCGTTCCTCGTCCCAGCTTCTGCCAACCTAGCAGTTCAAAAGCATGTAAAAATGCAAGTAGAAAAATAGGGACCCCTTTGGTGGGAAGGGAACAGCGTTCCTCCGTGTGCCTTTGGCATTGAATCATGCTAGCCACATGACCACGGAGACGTCTTCGGACAGCGCTGGCTCTTCGGCTTTGTCATGGAGATGAGCCGGAAATGACTAGCACGTAGGTGTGAGGGGAACCTTTACTCTGAGTGACTCTGTAGTGACTCTACAGTCCTTGGCATACGATCACAATTGGGATTTGGACTTCCTTGCCAAAGCCATGCGGTCTTTCAGCGAGTCGCACCTAATTTTGCAACATTTTTTTGGGGGGGGGGGGGGGGCGGTGGTAAGTGGATTGGAATTGGGGGGGGGAGAGGTTTAAAGAACAGGCAGGTCTGACCATCTATGTCTTTATGGGTTTCTCCCTCTGCGTGCAGGAAAGAGATGTTTGCTAAAATGGATATCGTTGGCCAGTTTAATCTGGGGTTTATCATCGCCAAGCTGAAATCGGACCTCTTCATCATCGATCAGCACGCTACCGACGAAAAATACAACTTTGAGATGCTGCAAGAACACACGGTCCTGCAGGGGCAGAAGCTGATCCAGTGAGCGTCTTCTCTACACTTTGGGGTGGGGGAGGGGGTGTTCCTGACCTGAGCCATAATTGGTTCATCCAAGATGCCAAGCCATGAACAAGCAAATCTCATCTGGCTTCTGTATTGTGTTCGTCTGTGAGTCAGACTTTTACAGTTGTTTCAGTTTTTTTCAAAGTTTTTTACACACACACACACATATACTTTGTTCGGGTATTTTCCCACGTCATTATAGTTGTGCTTTTAAAGTTGTAGCAACATTCGGCAGAATCTCATCTGCCATCATCAGGCTTCTGTATTGTGTTCGTCTGATACAAAAGCCTGATGATACAGAAGCCTGATGATGGCAGGTGAGATTCTGCCGAAACGTTGCTACAACTTTAAAAGCACAACTATAATGATGTGGGAAAATACCCGAACAAAGCTGAATACCATATATATATATATGTATGTATGTATGTATGTATGTATGTATGTATGTATGTATGTGTTACCTATCTATCTATCTATGATCTATCTATGATCTATCCATCTATCTGTGTCTGTCTGTCTGTCTGTCTGTCTGTCTATCTATCTATCTATCTATCTATCTATCTATCTATCTATCTATCTAATCAGTGGTGGGATTCAAATTTTTTTACTACCGGTTCTGTGGGCGTGGCTTGGTGGGCATGGCAGGGGAAGGACACTATAAAATCTCCAATCAGGTGGTATTTGCCGGTTCTCCGAACTACTCATAATTTCTGCTACCGGTTCTCCAGAACTGGTCAAAACCTGCTGACCACCTTTGATCTATATCTATCTATCTATCTATCTATCTATCTATCTATCTATCTATCTAT
>NW_020716955.1:226652-239229 GCF_900518725.1 Notechis scutatus | reverse complement strand
TATCTATCTATCTATCTATCTATCTATCTATCTATCTATCTATCTATCTACCTACCCACCCATCCATCTATATCTACCTATCCATCTATGTCTGTCTGTCTGTCTGTCTGTCTGTCTGTCTATCTTTCGCCATTCACCCACCCAGTTATCTATCTACACACACACTAACTATCCACACATACTCTGTCTACACATCTATTCTTCTTTGTCTGTCTGTCTGTCTATCTATCTACCCACCTACATACATATGTACATACATACATACATACCACACACAATAGATACACACAGTTCCAGAAGGGCTGCCTTCAGATTTAATAGTTGCTGCTTCCCTTTTTCTTTGTCCCGCTTTTTCAGGCCTCAAAATCTTAATTTAACTGCTGTGAGTGAAAGTATCTTGATGGATAATCTGGAGATTTTCCAAAAAAATGGATTTGATTTTGTGGTTGATGAAAACGGTGAGTTCTACCCTACTATCTTTCCTAGCTTTGGTAGAGGAAGTGGGGAGAGAGTGACTGACTGTCTCTGCTTTGGGACTATGAAACATCTTTCAAATAATTAAAATGGAAAAATTAGCATGCCAAACAATTCCATTTTAAAACTGTCTGAAAGAGTGCTCTTCTAACCATCTTTGAAATTGGAGTTCAATTGGATATTCTTTTCATGCAAGGGAAAAAAAATACACTCAGTTTAAAACTTAACCTGCAAGATTTAGCTCCTTATTGGCAATTATTACACAAGTAGTTGGGTTAAACATTATCTCCGTGTAAAGAGACTGTGACCATTATGTTATTTTGAAAACCTTTCAGCTCCTGTAACTCAGAGAGTGAAGCTCATATCTTTACCAACCAGCAAAAACTGGACTTTTGGTCCTCAGGACGTAGAAGAATTGATCTTTATGTTAAGCGATTCTCCGGGAATCATGTGCAGGCCCTCCAGAGTAAGGCAAATGTTCGCCTCTCGAGCGTGTCGAAAATCCGTAAGTATAACAGTTGCTGTGTAAACTGAAGCTTGGATGGATGGATGGATGGAGCGTTGCTACCTGAATGGGTTATTTCAAAGAACAAGGAAGCAGCTAAGCCAAAAGGAATTGATACTGAACTCTAGACTTTGCTCCTGTTACAGGTGATGATTGGAACCGCCCTCACCGCCGGTGAAATGAAGAAACTGATTTCTCACATGGGTGAAATTGAGCATCCTTGGAATTGTCCGCACGGAAGGCCCACCATACGGCATTTAGTCAACCTGGACCTCATTACACAAGAGTGACAGGCTGCTAGCACTTACTTTATTGTGGAACGCAACCGCAGTCTCATTTTAGAATCATAAGCTGTCACAAAGCTCTCGATTTTGCTGGACCAGAAGCTTAAATAATGGTTTCATGTTGCAAAAGAAGAACATGTGGTTTTTTCTTTTCTTTTTCTCTCTTTCTCTCAAATGGTTCATATAGACACAATAACTTTCCATCTCCTGCCCTCTGAAAAAAGACTTTTCACATTTTTGTTTAAAAAAAGCAGCCAGAAAATAGAGATTTTTACCCGTCCACCCCCCCAAATGGACTTGTTTTACGGCTACCTTTGTGGAAATATTGGCTTTCTGTCCATTTTATCGATTTCCTCTAGACAGGAAGAATTAAGTGCACATAACTGACTTTTTAGAGGATTTCCTGTTTTAGAGCAGACCTGTTTTATAAATAAAGATTTTTTTAAAAAAATACACAAAACTTCTTTGTGCTTTAACAGAATGGTTTCCATCTACAGTGTACAGTGTGATGGCCAGCTCCTGTAGGTATGATAGAGATGGTTGATGCCAGTTGTGAGTTTTATGTTGTCACAGCATTTTAATAATTGGAAAACGAAAGGCTTAAACAATTCTCTACTATTACAGCCTTTAGTATCTGATTTGTCTTCATTGTTTTGAGCATAACATTCACCCTTAAATTCCTTTCTCATCTTCTGTATCTACATGAATTTTCTTGCTCCTGAGTAATAGAAAAGCAATAGGTTTAATAAATAAGGGAGGAGTTGGGCCATTTCTAAAATCGGAGCTTGACCGACTTGGAAGTTATCTGTCACTTTGCATCAACTTCTTTATAAAATTAGCTTGAATTTAATATTAAAAAAATATATTTGTGCCTGTTATGTCCTTCTAAAGAATAATTTTGAAAGCATCCAATTAATCGCAAACAAGAGCAGGCAGACCTGATCAATCTCAGATGATCTGTAAAGAATAAAAAGTTCATATTCTAATTCATCAAATAATGAAGTTAATATACATTATCTCTGCATGCGTACGCTTTTTATTGTCGTGAAAAAGAAATTGGACAACTTGTTTGTCTGGGATGGTGTCTGGGATCTTCTGCTCAAGCAGAGGGTTAGACTAGAAGACCTCCCAGGTCCCTTCCCATCCTGTGATTTTATGTTCCGTGTTCTCAATGTGATGCATATACACAAACAAACAACTATCTAAAGGTGGGACATTTGTGTGCTATTCTGCAGTTGTGCAATTGGGCCAGACTTTCTCAAAACCAAAGCTCCCCCTTTGCAAATCCGAGCCAGTTATTATGCAGTTATTATGCAGAAAGGTCAACCCGGAAGAAGAGCTGACCAAAGCCCCGCCCAACCAGGAAGCTTCTCTCTCGCCCCGCCCAGCCCTGTGGTTGCTATGGCCACCGCCCAAGCCTCATAACATCGTTGCTATGGCTACGACTCAGTCCTCTTAGCAACTGGCGTCGCAGGGAAACTTCAGCCAACTTTTTGCAAAGGGTTGCAAAATAGGAGGGATTTCCAAAGAGGTGGATTTTAATATATATATTTCCCCCCTTGATTTTCTTCGTGGCTTTCAAGTTTGCATTTGCTGCCCAGCCCCTGATAGCTGAAGGACTACAATTCCCCTAATCCCCACCCCGCTCCTGTGATTTGCTAGTATGGTTATTGCAAATTCTTGAACATCCCTCCCAACCTTGCTGGCCCTTGCAATGATTTGGGGGCTAGTTATTATTCTTATTTTCGTTATTGAGTCAAATCTGGATCCATTCTGGGTCTCTGTTCTTAAAAGGCCTTAAAAGCTGATTAAAAAGTTACAGTTTGGAGTGGTCTTTTGCAGTTACATTTGGAGTTTTCAAATGTTGCTTTCTGGAATAGAAACATTTACTCCCCAAAAATCCTTACAATCCAAGGGCTATTAAAAATAATAATAATGAGGAAAATGCTCCCAGTTTTTAGAAAGAGGTCGGGGTTGTTCTTTTTTTAAACATGTGTATAATGTATAATGACCATATTTTCTTGGAAATAAAAATATAAAGGATCCATCAAGGTAAAGAATGTTGTTTATGTATGTAACTTGGCTTTACAAAGGACAATTCAAGAACAAAACTAAAAAAAAAATCACAAAAATGTGCAGTTTAACATTAATATCTAAAAACATCTAAGAATGATTTTTATTAAGTTATAAACTTTAAACTGAAGGTATAAGAAGTAAGCATTAAAAACAATTTCTGCACTTAGGCTGTGCATTAAGCAGGCCCATTTGTACAACAGAAGGGAAATGGGCAAAATGAAAGTGAATTTTTGAAAAAATAAATAAATCCGTAGGACAATTTTCTGAAATAAAGAACTCTTCTTTGTAATAAAACAACATAAAGTAAATTTAATATGCCCTATTTCTATGAAGGCTTTTTTGTCTGTACGTTTCACTATGTTACAAAGTAGTAAATTCTTCTAACATCAATAAAAATTATAATTTTTTTGATTATGTTTCGGGTTTTATTTATTCTACTAGATTGTTGGTCAACGACTATAAATAAGTTTTTATTACATTCAATATGTCATCATTGCCTTTGAATTGCTCAACAAAGAAAATAAGTAATAAACTTAACTAATTTTAAATTTTATTGACCATGTGAATCATGTCGAGGAATACCTGTATATCTTGTTCAATCATTTCTCTCTCTCTGAAGTGTAAGCACGCCTCCTAATGAAGTATTTATTTTTCCCACCTCAAGATTAAAAAGAAGAGCCGCACTCTTTCCCAGGACGCCTTATTCTGTCCTACGTCAGAGCGATGGGTAAAGATAAGAAGAAAGAGAGTAAAAAGGGAGACAAGTCGGTGACTACTCCAGCCCATGACACATCCATGGAGTTAGCTGTTTCCAACCAGAATGTCCCACCTCTGGCAGACCAGGGGGACGAACACTTGGCTACTCAGGTAGCTTCCAAAGAAGAAAACTCAGAGCCTCCCCCTGTCCCTGAACCCATTGAGTATGAAGAACCCATCCTCACACAACTGATTGTTGAAAGGTAAAACCAGAGTTTTGCTAAAAAATGGAGTATGGTCACAGGGTACTGGTATCCAGGGGTGGGCTGCTGGGGGCTCGCAGGGGCTCAGGAGAGCCCCTAGCTAAGACTCTGTTGGGCTCAGAGAGCCCCTGATAACCTCAGAAAGACAAGCAGCAAGGGAAAGCGCTTCCTAGACTTAATTGAACTTCTGGGCATTCCGCCAAGAGCATTTCATACTTGGTAAAAGTGTTGCAAGCTAGATAAACAATCCACTCAGTGCTTGCAAAGGAGAGCCATTGAGAAAATCAGATAACATAGCCACTAGCCTCTGAGGGGATTAATCCTCAAATAATAAGAATCATGTAATTCACCAGAAACTTCATTAACTTTAATGGCTTGCATTGATTTTATGATACCGCGAGCTGCCCAGAGTCGCTTGGCAGTAAAGTGGGCAGCATACCAATTTAGTAATTCAACAAACCAACCAACCAACCAATGAATTTTCATCTTGAATTTATGTTTTCCATAGCTACGAGGGAGAAAAGGTCCGAGGGTTGTATGAAGGGGAAGGAACTGCCTATTTTCAAGGAGGCAACGTGTACAAGGTGACAATATCTATGTGTTAAATCTTAAGGATATAGAATTTCCTTCCGTGGGATAGGCCATTTCATTATTTCCTTGAGGAGTAGGGTGGATTTAAAGGCTAGCTTCTTTTATTTCCTGTATGTAGATTGAAAGAGTGGCGTGAACTCAACCCTGGTGAGAAAACCAGGGCTGAGTGACTTTCTGGCAGACATGTAGAAATCTGACTTTTCTTACTGTTCTGCAATTTGAGGGGTCATGCCCTCCACTCATCAGCTTCTTCTTGCCATTTTGTAGGGCATGTTTTCAGAAGGACTCATGCACGGACAAGGGACTTACACGTGGGCCGATGGAGTGCAGTACGAGGTGAGTAACTGTCCCAGAATTTTTAGCAAGACGGGCTATTTTAGATGGAGATGTTGGGAGTCAGACTTCCATCTGGAAGGTTCCTGGTTGGGAAGGCCTGGTCTGTCTTCAAACGACGTTCGTCCATTTTCGAAGAGGACCTTGACATCTAACGAGTTGTGGCTGTCCACGGTGTGTCCACATGTGGCTGGTAAGGCCTCTATGGACATGGAATGTTCTGCCACGTGTTGGGCAGAGATGTGCGGGCACCACTATTGCAGCATTTGCAGCTCTGGCTCTGCGGAGTGCTCGCTTCTCTTGTGCTGTGGTTGTCCTTCTGTCTTCAAATGTCTGGCAGCCTCGGTGGATCAGCGTGCGCCATGTCAATCAATCTCGTGCCAGGGTTTCCCAGGAGGTAGGGTCGCTATCCAGGGGACTTGAGAGAGGCTTTCAGCGTGTCTTTGTGTCACTTCCTTTGTCCCCTTGTGATCGCTTTAATTGAGACAGCTCACCATAGAGGTTTGTTGTGGTTCGCCGGCAGCCTGTGCAGATGGCAGTGTAATTGGACAATGGGGAAGAACGGGGACCAGTCAGGGAGTCTGGAGAGGACTCGGACGAGGGTCCTGCATCCGATGCAGAGATGGGGCCAGGACCAACTGGGAGTGGAGTGCTGACTCCGGAGCTTCCAGAATCTGACAGCAGCGAGGCCGAGGAGCCAGGGGAGCCTGTTCCCAGTGCGCGCATGCACAGAGCTGCTAGAAGGCGAGAGGTCTTAAAGAAGAGACAACTGTTTGTCTAAAATGTTACAGGGTTTATTACCTGAGCAGGGGATTGGACTAGAACTTGCAGCGGTGGTATTCAGCAGGTTCTGACCAGTTCTGAAGAACCGGTAGCAGAAATTTTCAGTAGTTCAGAATACCACCTCTGACTGGCCTGCCCCCACCTCTTCTCTGCCTCCCCTTGAGTCCCAGCTGATCGGCTGGGTCTTCTTTTGTTGCCCTGCACAGAAGAACAGAGCTGGAAAGCAGGTTAGTGGGGCGGGGAGGGAAGGGGGATTTTACAGTATCCTTCCCCTGCCACGTCCACCAAGCCACACCCACAGAACCGGTAGTAAAAAATTTGGAATCCCACCACTGACTAGAAGACTCCTAAGGTCCCTTCACTCTGTTATTCCATTCAGTGTTCCAATATCTAAGGCAAGGGTCTTCCAACTTGGCGAGTTTAAGCCTTGTGGACCTCAACTCCCAGACTTCCTGAGCTAACTTGACTGGATTCTGAGAGTTGAAGTCCACAAGTCTTAAAGCTGTCAGGTTTGAAGACCCCTGATCTAAGGGGTTCCCACAAAGAAGAGGGAGTCAAGCTATTCTCCGAAGCACCCGAGGGCAGGACAAGAAGCAATTCATGGAAACTACTCAAGAAAGAACCAACTAGAACTAAGGAATATTTTCCCGACAGAACAATCAACGTGGAACAGCTCGCCTTCAGAAGTTGTGGGTGCTCCATCACTGGAGGTTTTTAAGAAGAGATTGGACAGTTCACGTGTCTGAAATGGCTGCCTGGGGGATTCTGGGAGTTGAAGTCCACAAGACTTAAAATTGCCACGTTTGGAGACCTTCCCTCCTGCTCGACGTGGTCGAGTTTTCCTACCTTTCGAGGTGAAAGGTAAAAGAGTGAGCTTCTTCTTACTCCTACACTTTCCTCTCTTGTAGGGAAACTTCGTCAAGAATGTGCAAATGGATCACGGCGCTTACAAGTGGCTGGACGGCAGCATGTACGAAGGTGAAGTGAAGAATGGGATCAGAAACGGTTTCGGCATGTACAAATGTGGCACCTATCCTGTTTCGTATATTGGCCAGTGGGTGGAAGGCAAGAGACACGGCAAGGTAGTGAAAACGTGGTTGCTGGAAGCATGTAGGGAGTCCTTGATTTACAACAGTTCCTTTAGTGACCGTTCAAAGTTACAAAGGCACTGAGAAAAGTTGACTTATGACCATTTCTCACACATACAACCATTGCAGCCTCCCCATGGTCACGCGATCTAAATCCAGCCGCTTGGCAACTGACTCGTATTGATGGCAGTTACAATTTCCCCGGGGACACGTCATCCCCTTTTTTGTGACCTTCTGACAAGCCAAGTCAGTGGGGAAAGCGAGAGATTCACCTCACAACTATGTCACTAACTTAACAACCGCAGTGATTCCCTTAACAACTGCAGCAAGAAAGGGACAAAATTTACCTCAGAACCGTCTCACCTAGCAACAGAAATGTTGAGCTCAATTGTGGTTATAAGGGTGGAAGTTACCTGTAGTTGCCATGATTGGATTCTGGGCAGGAAGGTCTTTGCAGAGATGGTGAGACTCTAGAAAGAGTGCAGAGAAGAGCAACCAGGATGATGAGGGGACTGGAGGCTAAAACATACGATGAACATACGATGAACGATGGTTGCAGGAACCGGGCCTGGCTAGTCTAGGGAAGAGAAGGACCAGGGGAGACAGGATAGCAGCCTTCCAATATTTGAGGGGCTGCCCCAGAGGGGGTCAAGCTATTTTCTAAAGCCCCCAAAGGCCAGACAAGGGAGATTCAACCTAGAAATACAGTGAAATTTCCTGACAGTGAGAACAATCAACCAATGGAACAGCTCTCCCTCAAAAGTTGTGGGAACATCATCACTTGAGATTTTCAAGAAGAGATTGGACTCCCATCTGTCAGAAATGATGTTAGGTCTCCTGCTTGGGCAGGGGGTTGGACTAGGTGACCTACAAGGTCCCTTCCAACTCTGATTATCTGAGATCATGGCTGTCCCATCCAGCATCAACTTAAAATCCTCTTCCTGGCCTTTCCTTCTGCCAGCCACAAAGGAGGAAATCTTGGGGTTGGCTTCTTAGCAGACGGATGGATAATCTGAAGTGTTTTAGTTAATGTGTCTTCTGCTGGTGTAAAAACCCGATGGAAGGTGCTTGAGTCTTCTTAAGTGCATTAAAGTATTTGTGCAATTGATTTTCAGGGCACCATTTACTACAACGAGTCCGGTTCTTCTTGGTACGAAGGAGACTTTGTGAACAACATAAAAAGTGGATGGGGAGTAAGACGGTAAGACGATCTTTTCTTCTCTGTGGGGAAGTTAGAACTTTCGGAGGAGTTACATAATAGAATGACAGAGTTGGAAGGGACCTTGGAGGTCTTCTAGTCCAACCCCCTGCCTAGGCAGGAAACCCTATACCATTTCAGACAAATGGTTATCCAATCTGTCCATCACTTCCAGTGATGGAGCATCTACAACTTCTGGAGGCAAGCAGTTCCACTGGTTCATTGTTCTCACTGTCAGGAAATTTCTCCTTAGTTCTTGGTTGCTTTTCTCCTTGATCGGTTTCCATCCATTGATTCTTGTCCTGCCCTCAGGGGCTTTGGAGAAGAGGCTGACTCCCCCTTTTCTTCGTGGCAGCCCCTTAGATATTGTCCCCCCTGGATCACAAGAACGTTCACCCCAATTTTATGGAGCCAGTAGGACAAGGACCAGAATAAAATGCTACTGCTAGATCTTAGGGAATACTGTTTGGCTCAGAAACCAAGTTTTTGGATGAAGAAAGGGATGATAAGGCTTCAAACTCAGTGGTGTTCCTGAAGAAAATGGCTCCTGCATATTCTCTTTTTGTTTTTTGTTTTAATGAGAGGAAAGCTTCTGATGTATGACATTTGATCTACACAGGACTTCCAGAATTTTCAACAAAAAGGGCTATTTTAGATGGAGATGCTGGGAGCTGAACCTCCATCTGGAAGGTTCCTTTTTGGGAAGGCCTGGTCTGTCTTAAAATGGTTTTCCTCCGTTTATTGAACTATAGTGTTGATGTTCTTCTCGGTCTCTTTGAACAGTTACAAATCTGGAAATATCTATGAAGGGCAATGGGAGAGAGACCTACGCCATGGAGAAGGACGAATGAGGTGGCTAACATCAAACCAGGAATACACTGGAATGTGGGTTAATGGTATACAGGTGAGACCAAATAGAACAGTTTTTCTTTTCCCAATTCCACCAACTATAGAGAGTTACGGCCATGTCACATGTGGGAATTCACTGGAGAAAGCAATTGTGTTTGGAAGAGTTAGTGGTAAAAGGAAATCAGGCCATCAGAGAACATGAAGGCTGGAGACCATCAAACAGACATCAGCCAGAGCATAGAACAACTCAAAGAAGTCGTGCAAGACTGGAAGATGTTGAGAGACCAGGCCCATAAAATTGCCAAGTCAGACACCACTGAATGAATAACATCTTCATCACCATCATCTTCATCGATGGTTATGGCTTAGTCTTGTATGGACCTAAGGGTTTCTCTAGACCTTGTTTCTCAAAGTTTGGATATAGAATTCATTTGGACATCTAAACAATGGCTGAGTTAGATGTGTTAAAAGTCCATGTGTTTCCCCCCGTAAAACCATAAAATCAGGGGGTCTCCAACCTTGGCAACTTTAAGACTTCTGTACTTCAACTCCCAGAATTGTTGGCTGAGGGATTCTGGGAGTTGAAGTCCAAAAATCTTAAACTGGCAAGGTTGGAGATCTCTAGGACAAGCAAACTTCAGTACCTTTAAGATATGTGGACTTCACCTCCCAGGATTCCCCAGCCAGCATGAATTCTGGGAGTTGAAGTCCACACCCCTTCAAGTCACTAAGATTGAAAATCACTGCTCTAGAAAATGTTCTGGTTGATTTCCTTAGCACGGGCAAGGTACCCACACCTGGTATCTGAAGAGGATTGCTGGGTCACAGTATCCCCTAAGGAATGAGTACGTTGGAGAGTTCGTCAACGGTGATCGGCATGGACACGGGAAATTCTTCTTTGCCAGCGGCGCAATGTACAATGGAGAATGGGTGCTCAACAAAAAGCATGGCGCGGTAAGGGTGGAGAAGTTTGGGGAAAGAGCGAGAAGATCAAAGCAGTCATTTTGCTCTTCTAAACACGTAGCCCATTCTTGTTTCTCTCTATCCTCTTTCCTAGATCTTTCATTGCGTCCTTGTTCACACAATCCCCTTATTCTTGTGAATTAAACCATAGTTTATTCCATGAACCTGTTTTCTGGGTTTGTAGAGCATCATTAACTTATTGGGCTTAGTCCCCATCACATGCTAGACTGAAAAGTGATCAGCTAGTGAGGGTTTGGTCCGTCTTAGACATGTTCACGCCAAAACTTTTTTGAGGCAGGATCCTGTTTCTTATTTATACATACTTCTGTATGATAGGTAGATATTTGACATCTTCAGTACCTTAAAATGGATGTTATGCACCTATCCAAGCAATGGAGGTTTTTCATAGGTCTTCATCGGTGGCTTCTCCTGAACTTAGGAGTTTGGAAGTTAAGCTCCTTTGCTTGCGATCTCTGAGCTTCCTCCAAAGCCTACGAGCAAGATTTTACGGTGAAAAACAAACCAAGATTATAAACAATTTCTCTAACACATTAATACATCAAATTTACCACAGAGCAAAATAACAATCATTTTAAGACAAATTTCTTCAAGTTGAACTCAACTCATGGACGCCTCGATCATTTTCTTGGCAATCACACACGGAGAATGTTCGCCACTACTGCCTTTTCTCATATATTTTTTGGGCTTCCTATTCTCCTAATTTCTCTGAAATTTACTCACCTTCCCATCCATGTGCTACTCAGGCCCAACCCTGCTTAGCTGCTAAAATGTTCCCAGCCATGACCTAGCACCCGTTTCTAGCCTACAGTCCCGTCTCTTCCTCTCATGTTGCCAACTCAACAGCCCAGGAGAAGAGAGATCATCTGTGGGTCTTGTATGGGTAAAAGTTAACCAGGTTTTAAAAGCAGAACCCTGTTCCTCTCTTCTCCCCCCCCCCCCCCCCCCCCCCCAGGGCAAGCTGGTTTTCAAGAACGGCCGTGTGTACGAAGGCGAATTTAACTACGATCACATAACAGAACGCCCATCCTTGCAAATAGACATGACCAATATGGAAGCGCTGAGCAACCTCTCTTTGAAGGGATTTTCTGGCATAGGTGAGCTGCTTCAAAGTAGGTAGAAGAAAAGATGAGACTTGATGAGCTTTATCTAACACTCTTGAAACCCTCTCGGCTTTTAAAAGAGAAGAAGTTTCAAAATAGAGGTAGTCCTCACCTTTGGGCCACAATTGAGCCTGACATTTCTTATGGCGAAGTGAAATATGAGTGAGTTTGGTCCCATTTCACGCCCTTTCCTGCCACAGCTGTTAAGTGAATCACTGCAGTGGTTAAGTTAATAACACAGTTGTGAAGCAAATCTGGCTTCCCCGTTGACTTTGTCAGAAGGAGATCACATGACCCTGTTGGTCATTTGCATCCTTTTTAGAGAGTTGTTGAGGCCACTTGGAGGTTGATCTGCAGCAGTTCCAAAAAGACTTCACACTCATTTGCACTCCTCGGGTGACCCTCAGGACACAGATAAACCTCTAAGTGGCCTCAATGACTCTAAAAAGGATGCAAACGACCAGCTCCGTCTGCAAGGAGTATCAATCCTTCCCTTCCCCACCATCCAGTCAGAGCTGAAGAAGCTTCTTGGATGAGAAGCGAAACTTCTTCAAAAGAAGAACCAGAAAGTCCAGGTGCCTTTTGAAAAAAGCACCTCTGGGACAACCTGGATGAAACATTTGTGTTTGTGTTTATCCTTCCTGTAGATGCCCTCAGTTTCCACGATTGTGCCTTTCTTTTAAAGAAGGTTGAAGCATTTGACGTTTTCTCTTTTTCACCGCCCAGATAGTGTCAAAGTTGTCGATCATTCCAGGATCTCCTCTTTGTCAGGACCAAACATCGAAATAGATCTTTCGACCTTGTTGGCTTTATTTCCGGAAAAAGATAAGGAAGATGAAATGAAACAGGTATGAGAAGCTTGGTCTACACTCACAACACTGGGGCCCAAACGATAGAAACAAAACAAGACACTAACAGAAGAAGAAAAAGTTAAGATCATGGTCTTCCAACCAAGATGGAAAGTGTTGTTGCAATGAACAAAAGGAAGAGTCAAACTCTTTTAGGGTGTTTGGAAGTGGTGTCCACGGTTTACATAATTTGGAAGCTTCACAAAGCAATGTGAGAGGCTGACGTTGAGCGGAATTGTCTTCTTCTGTGCTGGAAAGAGACGCCGGCAGACACATCATAACACTCCAGGACCAACAGAAGGGAATATTTGTAGCTCAGAGTTTGAACTGTGAGGTCTTTGACGCTCTCTGAGCTTGGTGGTTTTCTTGCAGAGGTTTCATTACCCAACGAGGTAACATCATCAGTGCTAGAAGGGAGTGGAAATTGTGAGGAGGAGGAGGAGGAGGAGGAGGAAGAAAAGAAGAAGAAGAAGAAGAAGAAGAAGAAGAAGAAGAAGAAGAAGAA
>NW_020716955.1:196877-224196 GCF_900518725.1 Notechis scutatus | reverse complement strand
TCTAACTCTTCTCCTTCTTGTTTTTTCCCCTTTATTTCGGTTCCTTCCATGTTTTCTTTCTATTCCTCCTCCCTCCAACTTTATTTCAAGTTCTCATCCTTTTCTTATTCCATTCTTCTCCTTTCATCTCATTTTCTTTCTACCTCTTTCTTTTTCTTCTTTGCTGATGATATTTCTGTGTGATAGATAGGTAAATGAAGCTACCTACCTAGGTAGACAGATGATAGATAGATGATAAAGATAGATAGGATGTTAGATGATGATAGATAATGGGTAAGATGATAGACAAATGATAGCTAGGTGGTAGATAGATGACAGGCAGATAAATTTCCTCTGTATCTGTGCATGATGGTATTTGTGTTTTTCAGATAAAACGTTACTGGAAGAGATTCATTCTCCATATGAGACTTTGCTACTTAGGATGTTTTTGACGTACCTGATTTACCTGTCCTTCCACATTTATCACAAGGATTTTGAGTAAGTAGAGCGCAGTTGATGAGCTGGTCACACCAGTTTGAGACCCCTCTGCCTATGTATATCCAATTGAGGGTACATCTGAGTTTCGAGAAGTGCCTCCAGTTTAGATGGGTTTAAAAGGAATTTAGACCAGTTATGGAGTGTTTTTTTTTACGCCTGGAGAAATAGGTTGCAAGGTCAACCTTTTCCTTGCTGTTTGATAAATATGGATGGCTTCCACCCCAAGGAGAGGCAAAGATGAGGAATGTGGGCGGTTGTCGCTTTTTTCACGTCAAGGCCAGTGACATTTACCATCTGCAGTTAATTCTCGGGGAAGTCTTTATATTATTGTTTTTCTAAGTGCTGTCCAATTAATCGAAGTGGCTTTTTATTTCGCTAAAGCTATGGTTTTGCACTTTTGCATGTGGCCCAGCCTTCTCTCACTCAACCCTCTTCAGGTGAGTTGGATCTGAACTCCCAGAATTAAGTTTTGGACCAAGCTGAGTATGGAAAGGACCAGGTTGGGTTGACCACTGAATGCATCTTAACCACTCAGCGTAATGGGGATAGCCTCTCAGATGTAAAATGAACTGAACTTGATTTATTTTTCCCTGAACTTTTGAACCTGTTTTGGTTGGTTCTTCCAATAGCAACCTTATAATAGTAGTCTTCTCTAACCCTAGTGACACAAGTCCTCGCCTATTCAAGTGCTTCTCCAAGTTGATGGTCAAGAATATTTGTCCCCATGCCTGCCGTATCAAAGGTAGGGTCAACTTTTGCGTGGCTGGTGGATTTTCTGACCTTCTTCAGTTTCCCCTCTTATGTTGTCCGACCAATTAATATCCCTGTAGTAACCAGCTAAGGAGCACAGTGGCTCGGGTGGTTAGAATGCTGGAGTGCAGGTTAGCAAGCCCGTGTTCGAGTCCCAAGTGCTGCCGTTGGGCAAGGTTGAGCTTCCGTCCTTCGCTCCAGCTCCTGCCAGAGCCATGAAAGGAGCTGTGATGACCCAAAGGGGCGTGGCACAAAGGTAACACAGTCACATAAGTAAGAAAAGTCTCTTTAGTACCTCCAACTTTGTCCCCGATGTCCAGGTTACCTTCAGCTGGAGGAAAAAACTCTCTCAGGAACAGCCTTTAAGTGGAGGAAATTCAGTCCAAAAACAAAGTACATACAAACTGTAAATAAAAATCCACACAAACCACACTGCAGTAATTAACTGGACAGGGCAGAAGAAGGAATTGCAGACTTGAAAGGCCAGCAAAACACACACAGTTGGGATGACAGCAGGAACCCAGATAAGCCTCAACAATACCAGATAATTCATGATTTGCTCTCAACAATTGGCTATGCGCAGCTTCCTGTTTGAAACACTGTGTTCCCAGCTGCAGCTAATCAAGGGAATCAGGGCCCTTTCCTTCCCCGTAAGTCACGCAACCCACGTTGCTCTCTTCTCCGTTCCTCCCTGCATGCCCTAGGATGAAGAGAGGGTGGGCCTGGGTCTTCCTCTGAACTCCCTCTCCCTTGTTCTCCCTCTCCCCTGCTCCGCCCAGCCAGACTTTGCCCTTCCCCAGTATCTTCCACAGCCAACATAGCCACACTCCCACTCCCTGTCAGCTGCTTGGCCTCCCCCTCGGAATCAGATTCCGACAGGGACATGACAGGAGCCCTCAACTGGGCAACAATGATGTCACCAGCTAATCCTTTCAACCCGGAAGCGCCTTGTTTTTCCCGAGTGCTATGTTGATCACCTCACCTTCTCCTCACCTTCTTCCCAGGCATTTTGTTCAGCGACCGACAGCAAGCCGTCTACGCGCTCAGTTACATCGATAAGTGCTGGGAGATTTTCCAGGCGTTCTGTAGACCAAGCACTCTCCCTCCTTACGAACCTACAATGAAGATGAGACACTTCATGTGGATGCTGGAAGTAATCTTAACTCTCAGAAACTTTTAGCAGCAGGTCTCTTTAACCAACCTTGACCGATCTGATCTTATGGAAAATTCAAGGCCGAGCACACGATCCAATCTGGGTCGGTCAGAAGGATCCAGTGACTGACTCCGATTGGATCTTGCAACCGTCAACTTGTAAAATATTTCTGTGGTTTCTTTTTAGCATTGCCAACAGAACGGGAGGAGGGAAAGGGGTTTGAAAGAGCAGTTGCGGCAGTTTGCAAAACCAAAAGTGCATTCCATAAATGTTTTCAAAGATAGTAACTAGGGGACTTAAGTTTCTACCATGCAAAATTCTAACTGGAGAGCATGATGGATGACTCTGGGCTATGGATGTGTCCCATTGGAGAATATGAATTAGGATACACCCAGGGTTGGGGGAAAACCAGGGTCAAAGGTGACAATGAATGAGGTGTCTCGGAGTCAGCTACACCCAGGCAGTGCCGGCATGTTTATTCCTAATAAATCTTCTTTATGTTTGGAAGTTCAACTAGAGACTCATGATTTAAATGGGGTTAAATGTTGGAATCCTGACAACAACATTATCCTGGGACACATATATTTACCTTCCTTTGTAATCTCAAGGTTATTAACATTGCAAAAGGGCTTTTTTTTTTTCAAGAGGCAACTGGAGTTTTCTGGTTTTTCTTTGAAGACGTTTCGCTTTTCATCCACGAAGCTTCTTCTTCAGCTCTGGGCTGGAGACATCACACCCTCCTATCTAGGTCCTGGCTAAGAAGTGACACCAACTTGGTGGCACCTCAATCAATCATTGAAGTGTGATTCTTAAGACAAACATGGCTAAAACTAACCCTCTTTTTGGGGGGGTTATTTTTCTATCTTTAGGATTTAAGACTCATAAGCAAACAACTAACAGCTACCAAGGTTGTGGATATCTTGGCCAAAGACAATCCTTTCGTCTCGGAGGCAGAGACCCTGGATTTGGAGCATGAGGTACGAACTGAAAAGAGTTTGTGATGAAAACAATTTCAAGAGAAAGGTTTGGAGCAGAAGGGATCTTAGAAGTCTTCTATCTCAGGGGTTTCCAACTTTAGCAACTTTAAGACTTGTGGACTTCAACTCCCAGAGTTCCTCAGCCAGCTTTGCTGGCTGAGGAATTCTGGGAGTTGAAGTCCACAAGTCTTATAGTTGCCAAGGTTGGAGGCCCTTGGCCTAGGCCAATGCTTCTCAACCTTAGTGACCTGAAGTTGCGTGGGCTTCTGTTAGGGATATACACCTTTGTCAGGCAGGCAAATATGTGAGACGAACGTTGTTGTAGCTTACACTCAGTAAAACAGATACAATGTGCTAGTTAAATAGTTTATTCCAGTAAGATTTATAGCATAGTCAAACAGTCCATATATCATACACTAGTTCAGTCCATCCGGGGATTAATCAGTTGCAAAGTCCAGTGTCGAAAAAGAGGTCATTAAACTTACAAATATCAGTCCAGTAATATATCTCTTCGCAGTAGAGATATGAAGAAGTCAAACCTCTTTTCTTCCTTCAGCAACAGCAAAGAACACGCAGTTAACAATCCATCATCGTCTGCAAGCAATCCAGTAAGCCAGCAAGCAATCAAGTTCTCTTGCTCCCTCTTATGGCAATTTACAGCTGCACCCAAAATTACATCCTTTGCAGTTAAAGTGACACACACTTAAACTCACAATCATAGTCTATATATATTATTTTTTACCCAAACTACGTTAGGTAACCATGTTATTCCTAACAGCTTCAGCTCCCAGAATTCAGCCCATATGGCTGAAGAATTCTGGGAATTGAAGTCTACATATCTTCCAAGGTTGAGAAACACGGATATACCCAAGGCTGGTGCACAGAGTTTGCACACACTTGTGCAGAAGAGACTGAGGAATTCTGGGAGTTGAAGTCCACAAGTCTTAAAGTTGCCAAGGTTGGAGACCCCTGTAATATTCTATCTGAAGTCTTAGGTCTATTATGTCTGCAACATTTCGCTGGTTCTACTAATTTAATCCCTTTGCAAAGAACGGGGTAAGATTGGTTTGGCACAATCCGTTTTTAACAAACCCGTGCTGTCTTCTAGCTATAACTTGTTTCTAGATGTTTGCCGATCTGGTTTGTTTTTGTTTTTTTTTAATTATCTTTTCCAGTATCTTTCCAGGTATTGATGTTAGGATGTTTGGTCTGTAGTTTCCAGGGTCTGTGTTTTTTTCCTTTTCCCTACCAGGTTCACTTGGTAGAGAACGTGATGGGGGTTTAAGTAACTCAGATGGACTTTTTGCATGTTGGATTTTAAGAAGACCCTCAATCGTCTTAAGCCTATTTACATTTTGGGATCTCCTTCAGCACAGTCTGGTTCTCAGATTTAATTCCCTGCCAGTATCTTATCTGTTGTGGTTCGCTGGCAGCCTACGGAGACGGCAACAGAGTCAGACAGTGGGGAAGAACAGGGACCAGTCCAGGAGTCTGGGGAGGACTTGGATGAGGGTCCTGCATCTGATACAGAGATTGGGGGCCAGGGCCATCTGGGAGTGGGGTGTTGCCTCCGGAGGCTTTGGAGTCTGGCAGCAGCGAGGCAGAGGAACAAGGGGAGCCTGTTCCCAGTGCGCGTATGCGCAGAGCTGCCAGAAGGCAAGAGCACTGAGACAAAAGGGGCGACTCGGGAGTCAGGCTTGGAGGTGATTGGCCCCTCCCATAAGACATAAAGGAGAAGCAAAGGGACAGGAGCCTTTGCAGGAAGCAACTTTGTTCTCTCTGGATAAAATCTTGACGCTCTGTGTGGACTTCGGTTGGTTTTTTATAATTCATTTGGCACTCTAGTTGTTGGCAGCAATTCAAAGGAAAGAAAAGTGGGTGCTTATCTCGAGGGACTGTTTGGGACTCATTACGGGCTGGGAATGAACATAATTCCCAGCGTTGAAATAAAACAAGATTTGTTTGGACTAAACATGTGCTTAATTATGGTTTCAGGAAGCCTTGGTCAGAACATTATCCTTGAATCCTCTTGACTTCTCAGGACTTCTCTTGACTTCTTTGCCTGGCCTTGTCTTCGGTTTCTCTTTCAGCTTGTCTTCCTCGAGTTCTTTGAAGCTCTGGTAGACTGCGCTCTTCTTTATGTCACCGATGAGATGTTGAAGCAGCAGGCTGATGAGGTGGCCCAAACAGTCACGGCCTCTTACCGACCAGACGAGCTGCCAGACAAGAGTGAAGCTGCCTCTTTGCCTCCCGAATTGCCTTCTCCTCAGGTTAGCCCAGCTCTGGTTCCTTGGATGTGCTCACGCCACTAGCAGATAACAGATAATCAGAGTTGGAAGGGACCTTGTAGGTGAAGAAGTCAAGAAGAGACCCAATAAGTTTAGGCTAAGTTTAAATAGTGGTAACCTTGGATAAAGTTTGTCGTGGCTTAGTGTGTCGAGCAGAGTCTATGCGATTGGTTTAAGTTTTAGCGCAGGGGTGTCCAACCCCGGCAACTTTAAAACTTGTGGACTTTGGCTCCCAGAATTCCATGCCAGCTGGGGAATTCTGGGAGAGGAAGTCCATAAGTCTTGAAGTTGCCAAGGTTGGACACCCCTGCTTTAAATGTGTTGTGGAAAACCAGCCAGGAGCTCTCTTGTGGGAATAATGCAGCTATGGACAACATGCCAAAAATGTGGTTAATGAAATGCGTGTTCCTCCAAGATGGTTGGTAAGGGGCGTTGTTGGCCTAGTCCTGGCCAGATTTTGGAGACGGGCGAGGAAAATGAGGTGCCTGGGCTTCCTTTTTTCTACTCACACTGTGTTCTGTTTCCCACCGCTAGTCCACTCGTACTAGAAGCACCAGCAGTAACAGCACTGAAGCCACCGACGGCAGCACCATCCAAATTGGCTCCAAATATTCCTCAAGCAAGATCGTCCATTTCGTGGAAGTGGGCAAGAGCAAGAAATCGGAAGGCCACAAAAAGGGAAGTCATCACCCCGTTTCCTCGGCCAGGGGCTGGATGGGCGGTAGCAGAGGCAAAGGAAGAGAAGTGAATGGCCCTTCAGTTCCAACCCTTCCAAAACGAGAGCAATGGGATGGAAGGGATCTTGGAGGTCTTCTAGTCCCACCCCCTGCTCAAACAGGAGACCCTGAATGGTTGTCCAACCTCTTCTTAAAAGCTTCCAGCGATGGGACACCCACGACTTCTGAAGGCAACCCGTTCCCACGGGTTAATCATTTTGTCAGGAAATTTCTCCATTCTAGGTTGGGTCTCCGTAAGCTTCCCTCCATTGCTTCTTGCTCTGCCTTCAGGTGCTTTAGGGAATGGAGTTTGCAGAGTGGAGGAGGAAGAGGAGGAAGAGGAAGAGGAGGAGGAGAGGAGGAGGGGGGAGGAGGAGGAGAAGGACAACAACTGTGGGGTTCTTGGTGCTCTCTGAGCTTGGTTATTTTCTTGCAGACTTTTCATTACCCAACTAGGTAACCTCATCAGTATTAGGAGGAAGTGGGGTTACGTTGAGCAACTGTCCTCAGTTCTGCACAGGGCAATTCAAAAGGAATGAATTGAGAGGAATCTGCATATCTTTTTTTCTGGAGAGAAACATCGCAATGTGTCCTTTTGTATCACTCCTTCTTTTCTGTGGTGCCATGCCAAATTTTGCTAACCCACCCTTCCTTTCCTTCCTTCCTTTTCCTTCCTTCCTTCCTTTTCCTTCCTTCCTTCCTTCCTTTTCCTTCCTTCCTTCCTTTCCTTCCTTCCTTTTCCTTCCTTCCTTCCTTTTCCTTCCTTCCTTCCTTCCCTTCCTTCCTTCCTTTTCCTTCTTTCCTTCCTTCCTTCCTTCCTTTTCCTTCCTTCCTTTTCCTTCTTTCTTTCCTTCCTTCCTTCCTTTCCTTCTTCCCTTCCCTTCCCTTCCCTTTCTTTCCCTTCCTTCCTTCCTCTGGTTCCCGATTTATCCCCTTTTTTTTCTGTTTACCTTTTCTTTTCTCAGAAAGGGAAAAGCAAGGAGGGGAAGAAAGAGGAGAAATCCCACAAAGGAAAGTCCCATGGCAAAGAAAAACTTGCTTCCGCTCAAAGTGAGTGTGAAACATCCAGGCTGTATAATCCATGAATTTTGGGTGGCTCTCCAGAGAAATAAATGACGGCAGAATTAAGAGTTTGTCCTTCCTTGAGATGATGTTCCAGGTAGAACAATCATACCAGGGAAGTTGTCCTTGTGTATGTCAGGCTCAAAGGACCAAGAACAACACGAGGAGTTATTTGGGAGTAGTTTTTTTATTGTTGCTCACCTACAGACAGAATCTTGCCAGACTAAAGCAACCACAGACAGAATCTTGCCAGACTAAAGCAACTATCTGCATAAGTATAAGCAGTGCTCGACTTACACCCACACTTTCTGTTATTGAGACATTTGTTAAGTGAGGTTTGCCCCATTTTATGAACCTTTCTTGCCACAGTTGCTAAGTGAATTGCTGCGGTTGATAAGTCAGCAACCTGGTTGTTAAACGAATCCGGCTTCCCCATTGACGTTCCTTGTCAGGAGGTCGCAAAAGGGACATAGCAACGGTCATAAGTATGAACCAGTTGCCAAGCCTCTGAATTTTGATCATGTGACCACGGGGATGCTGCAAAGGCTGTAGCTGTGAAAAATGATCAGGTCACTTTTTCCACTGCCGTTGTAACTTTGGTCATTAAATGAACTGTAGTTGTTAGTCCAGGACTACCTGTAGTATGGAAAGGCATCACGACTCTGCATTTTTTTTCTCAACATAATTGGAGGCTTTCCCCACTCTTAAAGGCAAACCATTGTTTGATTATGTATTAGTTCTGTGTTTTTTTTCTTTCAGGCGTCACTGTGAATGTCGTGTTTTCTCCCATCCCGGAAGAGAAAGAAGCAGTCACTGGACCTCCACCAGTCTTAGAAAAGGAGAAGGATAAAAGTAGTCCAATGAAGGAATTAGCAGGTGTGAGGTTTGCAAGGTGTTTTTGGAAACAAAGGCAATATCACAATTCTGGCTGCCTTTTTTTCCTGCAAGGTTTAATCAGTTGACTTTTTAAGGTGTGAGTGATTAAAAGAAGTAAATATATTTTCATGTTAGCTTATGAAACTGATTTAATCTAGTCTAGATAGATAGATAGATAGATAGATAGATAGATAGATAGATAGATAGATAATAAATGGATAGACAGATAATGGATAGATAGATGGATAGATGATAGATATAGGTAGATAGAATAAGAATAGAATAGAATAGAATAGAATATAGAATAGAATAGAATAGAATAGAATAGAATAGAATAGAATAGAATAGAATTCTTTATTGGCCAAATGGGATTGGACACACAAGGAATTTGTCTTGGTGCAAATGCTCTCAGTGTACATAAAAAGAAAATATATATTCATCAAGAGTCATAAGGTCCAACACTTAATGATAGTCATAGGGTACAATAAGCAATCAAATCCTACTAGGAAACAGTCAATATAAATTGTAAAAATACAAGCGACCAAGTTACAGTCATACGGTCACAAGTGGGAGGGGATGGGCGATAAGGAGTGATGAGAAGATTAATAGTAATAGTAATGCAGACTTTGTAAATAGTTGAACAGGGTTGAGGGAATTATTTGTTTAGCAGAGTGATGGCATTTGGGGAAAAAAATGTCCTTGTATCAAGTTGTTCTGGTGTGCAATGCTCAGAGAGAGAAACAGATGTAGATATAAAATTTCTGGATTTGCCTGCGTTTCGTCTAAAGCAACACATTTTTTTTTAATTTTAGTTCCGAAATTTCCCCCTTTGAAATGGACTCTCCAGACTGTACAATTAGACAGTCGGAAATATTACATTGGATAAGTGGGTATTCCTGCAAGTATCCATGTTCTCACTGGAGGGCAGTAAAGGAACACCAGAGGATATTTAGAAGCTTCTCTTCCTGAGCTATGCAGGGTGCATCACTAAAAGGATGCACAGATCAGATCAGGACGCCCTTCCTGCTACCGTTTATTTTATTGATTCTTTTTCCAGAAAAGCTCGAAAAAGAGAAAAACAAGGAAAAAGACAAGCTGAATCTCTGGATGAGCCAGATGTACATTTTCTTTGTCAAAAAGTTTTTTGCCAGCTACAAGAATTTGCAGCTGGTGAACGAAACCATCATCGATAACAGAGCTCGGGAAGCTGAACTCTTAATCCTGAGGAAAAAACAAGAGGAGGAAGAAGAGGCCAAGTAAGCCACCGTGGTTTGTTCACACGGAATAAAGGTGGGTTGGGGGATCTGAATGTAGCCAAGGGGATGACTGCAACCTGAAAGGTCTCTATCCGTGGTCCAAGTTGGGTTGATTTGGATCAAAGCTGTAGCACGAGGTATCAAGACTCTGGTAGTTACCCCCATTTAAATCATGAGTCTCTAGCCGGATTTTCAAACTTAAAGATTTATTAGGAGTAAACATGCCAGCGTTGCCTGGGTGTAGCCGACTCTGAGGCACATCATTCATTGTCACCCTTGACCCTGGTTTTCCCCCCCACCCCCTGGGTGTATCGTAATTCATATTCTCCAATGGGACACATCCATAGCCGAGAGTCATCAATCATGCTCTCCAGTTAGAATTTTGCGCGGCAGAAGCTTCGGTGCCAGAAGTGGCACACAGAGCCATTTGTGCCGGCACGCGAGCTGCAGGCAAGCTTACCTTACTTCACATGCGCGTGCCTCAGAGCTGATTTTTCGGCTGGTTTGAGGCCTTTTTCGGCCTCCCAAAGGCTTGGAAAAAGCCTCTGCAAGGCTTTTCAGGACGAACAATAGGCCCGTTTTGTCACTTCTTGTAATCCCGGAAGTGACGAAACGGGCCTATTGTTCGTCCTGAAAAGCCCCGCAGAGGCTTTTTCCAAGCCTCTGGGAGGCCGAAAAAGGCCTCAAACCAGCCGAAAAATCAGCTCTGAGGCACAGTGCAGGTAAGGGGGTAGTAAGTGGAGGTGGAGATTGCACATTTGCAGGGGGCATGGGGGTGGGCAAATTGCATTCTGGGTGCTGGCACACGAGTGCGCACAATTTTTGGCACAGGAGCCGAAAAAGGTTAGCCGCCGCTGGGTTGAGGAATCCCACCCCTGGTTTGAAGAGCCTGACAGATCTCTCCTTTCGGTTGGACAGGCTCAAGGCACTGAAAGAGGCCGAGGAGGCCCGAAAATTAGAAGAAGCGGCCGCTGAGAAAGCAGCCTTGGAACTGGAAGAAAATCTGACTCGGGAAATGGAGGAAAATCTAAGCCAGGCCCAATCCCCTCCGAAGGAGGACTCCCCCACATTGGTTCAGAGCACGGCCGGCAGCAAGGCAGTCGTCGCAGGGAAGAAGAAGAAGAAGTGAGACGGGGCCACCCACGGCCACCGTTACAGCCAGTTCTCGGCCTACAACCGCCACGGAGCCTGGCATTTGTCGCCAAGCGAGACAGCCGTCGAGCTGAGCTTTGCCCCCTTTTTGTGACCTTTCTCGCCACGTGTTCTGAAGCAAATCACTGCGCCCGTTAAGTTAGTAACGCGGTTGTAAACAAACCAGGCTTGTCCAAAGGTCACAAAAAAAAAGAGCGACGACGACTCCGGGACGCTGCAACTGTCGTTAAGTACATGCCAGTTGCCAAGCCGATGGATTCTGATCACGAGACCGTTGAGGATGTTACGAAGAGGTCATGAAAAAGTCACCAGTCCCTTTGCCGTATGTCCGTTTAGTGACCGTTTGGAGTTACAAACAGTCACTGAACTGTTTTTCACACTAACAGCCGTTGCAAGCATCCCCAGAGTCACATTATCTAAATCCAGACTCTTGGCCACCAGTTCATATTTATGACACTTGCCATAACCCAGAGTCACCTGATCTCCTTTTTGCAACCTCTCGACAAGCAAAATCCATAGGGAAGCCAGATTCCCTTCACAACCGTGTGGCTAACTTAACAACTGCAGTGGTTCACTTAACAACGGTGGCAAGAAAGGTCATAAAATGGGGCAGACCTCCCTTCAGAAATGTCTCATTCAATGACAAGAAATGGTGGGCTCCATCGTGGTCACGAGCCAAGGACGATTGACAGGCCATCAAAACATTCCCAAGGCAAATAGCTGCCAATAAAACGAGCTTATTTTATCAACAAAGAGCAAGAAAGAGGATTAAAGTGGTAACAATTCAGTTTTATTTTTCCAGTAAAGTCAAGTTTCCGCCGTGACTGAGACAAGGAACGACACGGGTTTCCTTCTGACCAAATTTAATCCAGTTGAACATAAATATACTTTAAAATCTTTTAAAAAAACAACTTGGAGAGCACGTGGTTTTTGTAGAAAGTGAGATTCTGAGAAAGCAAGTATTGCTTTACTATTGCCATTAGGCCAGTCAGTAATACGACTCGATTGACTGGTCCCAGTAAACAAATCACACCTCTTTTAGGGGTCTTGAAGCCGTCTTCAAAGAATGAGAGCTGCAGCTGATCAATCCAAGAAGAAAATATTGTTGAACTGGGTTGCACAAAGTTTCTTTACTTCTTCTGAAGAGGAGAAAGAAGGAGTTTTAAAGCTTCAAAGAAGGAAGTTACCATCAGTAGGACATAAATGTTATCTTTAGCAGATTTCCCGAAGGCTGCCTATTTTTTGTATTATTTCTGTGGTTCCAAGCTGGTTTTTTTTTAATTTTACTTATTCATTTATTTTTGAGGGACAGCCTACTAAAAAAAGCCTCAGAATGGTCCTTATTGTCACTGCAAGACCCCAAAACTGATGGGAGTCCCTTCTGCACAAGCGTGTGCAAACTCTGTGCACCAGCCTTGGGCATATCCGTGTTTCTCAACTTGGAAGGTCTGTGGGCTTCAATTCCCAGAATTCCTCAGCCACATGGGCTGAATTTTGGGAGCTGAAGTCCACGCAACTTCGGGTCACCAAGGTTGAGAAGCATTGGCCTAGGCCAAGGGTCTCCAACCTTGACATCTTTAAGACTTGTGGACTTTAACTCCCAGAATTTCTCAGCCAGCATAGCTGAGGAATTCTGGGAGGTGAAGTCCACAAGTCTTACAAGTTGCCAAGGTTGTAGGCTCTTGGTAGGCAACTACAAACCTTTGTGTCCACTCAGAAAAATCCAGCTTCATATACAAAAGAAGAGCAATGAAGGTCAAGTCATGGTCAAGTCAAGTCAATCAAGGCTAAAAGTCTTTGGCACAGCCTCTTTGGGAATTCACCTCGATTGAGACGTACTACAGTTCCCAGAATTCCAAGCTGGGTGGGGTGTCATGCCCTTCACACATCTGGTGGATTTAATGCTTTTAGGGATCTCAGGTCTTAAGAGCACATAGGAAGAATAGGTCAAGCTATTCTCCAAAGCACCTGAAAGGCAAGACAATAAGCCATGGATAGAAACTAATCCAGGAGAGAAGCAACCTAGAACCAAGGAGAGATATCCAGAACAATTAATCAGTGGGACAACTTGCCACCAGAAGTTCTGGTTGCTCCAACAGTGGAGGTTTTTAAGAAGAGTGGACAACCATTTGTCTGAAAGGCCTGAGCGGGGCTTGGACTAGAAGACCTCCAAGGTCCCTTCCAACTCAGTTACTCTGTTATACTACACATTGATGGAATCAAATGCAAATTCTAGGCCTGCCTCACTCACATCTGCATTTCTTTCTGTTTCTTCTGCCTCAAAACCTACAGCCACCTCCTCATGGCTCTTCCCCCCTGCTTCACAATGATGGTTCTAGATTAAAAAGGATGCCGAAACAGGCAAACAACTCATATTTCCCAGTGAGATTAAAGCCGTATACAATATCTGAGAGTTCCTTACCGTTCACTTCAATCAGGTTGGCGTTCTTCTGATTCAAAATGACGTACAGTTCCCGCTGATCCGACTTCTTGCCGACAATCCAGTAGTCGCTCATGGCTTTCACAATGATTTCTTCATCATCCTCCACCCTTTAAAGGAGGAGGAGGAGGAGATCAGATTCCAATAAAAGAAAATATCTGTAGCTCAGCGTTAAAGTGAGGGATCCTCGGTGGCCTCTGAGCCTGGTTGTTTTCTGGTAGACGTTTCATTACCCAACTAGGTAACATCATCAGTGCTAGAAGGAAGTGGAGTTTGTGGGGAGGAGGAGGAGGAGGACGAGGACTGTGAAGTCCTTGGTGCTCTCTGAGCTTGGTTGTTCTCATGTAGATGTTTCATTACCCAACTAGATAACTTCAGTACAAGTACTGATGATGTTACCTAGTTTGGGTAATGAAATATCTGGCAAGAAAACAATCAAGGTCAGAGATCAATTTCCAGAAGTATGGAAAACTCAATTAGAAATAAACTCAGGAGGGAAAAATTGAAAAAAAATAAATCATCTAATCAATTGAGGATTAAACAAAATGTCCACAACCATTTTCTTAGCAACTAAGTGGTTTGCTCTTCCCTTCTCCCTCTGTGGTGTGTGTGTGTGTGTGTGTGTGTGTGTGTGTGTGTGTGTCTTAACTTCCCAGTCCAATCTACCTCAGACTTCTTTGTGGTCTTCAACCAAATACTACACACAGCTTGTTCAAGAACAATGTAGGTCAGACAGATTGTGAGCCAATCATAAATACACCAAGGCTTAAATATCCTCTGAAGAAGCAAGCTTTGATTTTTGCTCAGTCCCACATTTAGAGATAAAAACTGCAGTTTTCAACGTTTTGGGCATTCACACACAAAGTAACTGCCCTGATGTGTGTGACACAGTGAAAAAAAAACACCCATATACAAGAAGACTAACTAACAAACAGACCCCAATTTTATTTCGTGGAAAAGCATCCAAGATGTTATTTGATGCCCACTGGCATTGTTGGAGGTGCCAATTCCATTTAAAAGAGGCTTAAGATAAAGTCATGAACAAACATTGGTCCAAAATGGACGTATTATTATTCATCCTGCATCTGAAACGATAAGGAGAGCGATAAATAGTTAGTGGGGGACAAGAAAGGTAGATCACCTCGTAAAATCGTTGTTGATATCGCCAAGGATCTTCATCAAGTCAGGATGGACGGATGTGAGGGACAAACTGGACGTTCTCCTCAGATGGATGGTGCTCTTCTCAGCCAGGTTCATATGATTGAAGTAGATAAATTTAAACTGAGGCTCCTTCTCGGACCTAAGAAAGAGAGGAACGGAGAGATTAAAAGAGGCACCAGAACTCTGGTGTGTAACTCCAGGACGGAGGTACCTTTCAGGTATATCAGAACTCCTAGCAATTGGTTCATCTATCAACCTGAGATGAGGATGGAGCCAAGCGCACCGTCGATGGCTTGATTTGTTCAGAGTGCTGAACCCTGGTGCTTTTTCAAGGGGCAACTGGAATTTTCTGGTTTTTCTTTGGAGGTGTTTCATTTCTCATCCAAGAAGCTTCTTCAGCTCTGACTGGATGGTGGGGAATGGAAGGATTTCTACTCCTTGCAGACAGCTGGTTGTTTGCATCCTTTCTATTGAATCATTTGAGGCCACTTGGTGGTTTGTCTGTGTCCTCAGGATCACCTCAGTAGCGCAAATGTCCCTGCAGCCTGCAATATTTCTCTGGAAATCCATTCATACTCCCACACCATTAGAAAGATGTTCATCCCAAACTCTCCCCACCCACCCCAATATTTTTTTTTAAGGGAACTGACCCAGATATCCTTTTCTTGAGGTTGTATTGTTCGCAGATATCCGAAGCTAAGACAGTAAGTTGAGGGCCCACCAGGCCATCGAGTCGGCGGCAGAAATCCAACGTAGGTTGCACAGAGGCTGGGAAAGATTTAGGGGTTGAGGAGGGGGGGGAAGGGGAGAAGAAAGGTGAGAATTGCCCCACCTGGAGCACAGGTGGCAGATCCACATGGCACAGAGGAAAGGTTCCAGGCCTGAGGGTGACACATGTCCAAGGCAGGGCTGCAAGGCCCGGACACACAAAGGGACCGGTTTCCATAAATGTTGAGGCGCCGAGATTTGGACTTCACAAAATTACGTGCCAAAAGGTAAAGAATCTGAAAGGCGCTAGTCAGATCTGAGTTTTCAATACTTCCAGAAAAGGCAGAGCATTTTTTAAAAAATAATCACCTTGTTCCTCTGCTCCCAAATTAGAAAGCAAGTAGACCTGCTTGAGGGTAATTTGACTATGAACATTTGCGATAGGGCAGGCGGTGGATCAGGGTGGGATGACCCAGGGTGGGATACAAAACAAACACAGTCACAGAAAACAGGTGAAGCCCCTTTTATTCCTTCACTTTGCTTCCAAGCTCCGAATATCTTTGACGGAAGACAAAAAAAACCCCACACAAACAGTTACACGAAGAAGGAAAAAAGCAACACAAACCAGGCAAAATAAGGGCTGGAGGATGTTCACAGATAACATACACTGGGAAGGACGCCAAACTCAAGAGAGGAACTATAAACTAGAGATATTTACAAGCTTTGTTTCCAGCGTTTGCCAGTACGCAGGTCCATCCTCTTATTCAGTTGTCACAGCTGCAGCCCATGAAGAGGATCAAGGCCCTCTCCTCCCGAGGAGACCATGTCTCTCCTTATCCTCTCCTCCCTGCGTGCCCTAGGATGGAGAGGGGATGGGCCTGGGTCCTCCTCTGACTGCCCTTCCCCAGCCTCCTCTAACAACCTCCGGAGCCACACTTCCACTCCGTCGGCTGTTCCTCCTCTCCCTCGGAGTCAGTCTCCGCCAGGGGCATGACACAGGGAGAGGATAGTAAGAGTCTCAGAGCCACAATGTGGGGAGAGATATTTATGTACGTGTTAAGATTTTCATCCCACCTTTATTGTTTTTATAAGCAACCCAAGGCAATGAAGATAGCCAATAATTGTCCTTCGTCCTCTTATTTTTCCCGTAGCAACAACCCTGCGAGATGGGTGAGGCTGAGAAAGAGAGGGACTGTCCCAAAGTTACCCAGTTGGCTTTCATGCCTAAGGCGGGACTAGAATTCACAGCTTCCCGGTAATGGGCTCAAAAATCACCCAGTCAGCTTTCATAGCTAATGTGGGACTAGAACTCACCGTCTCCCGGTGATTGGGTCAAAGTCACTCAGCTGGCTTTTGTGCCTAAGGTGAGGATTGGAACTCACCGTCTTCTGGTGATTGGCCCAAAATCACCCAACTGGCTTTCATGCCTAAGGTGGAACTAGAACTCAGACACCTGGTTTCTAGGCCAGCATCTTAAGTACTACACCAAACTGGCACATGTAATAGAGATTGGGCCAGGCCCTGCTCCTAGTTGGGCCCAGGGATTTTATTTGATTCATTCAGGGGTGGAATATTTCCCTCAAAACTTTTGTTAGGGCTATTTTAGGATTGATGCTACAGTTCCTACATTGCTAAGTACAAAGAAATAGGAAAAAGCATTCTAGTTTTGACCATCACAGCACCATTTGTCTAAACCCCAGTTTAGACAAATCTTTACTCTGTTCCTGAAGTTTTATTATTTGATGACTTGCTGGCAAACTGTGGCTCTTGGAAAAAACACAAAAAAAATGTATTTTCTCTTTCCTGTGTAACAGGAAATTATTCAAACAATTCGCTCATTACAAGATTCTGGAAATCTTGCAGAGAACGGACTATCGCACGCATATCCAAACGACCATGGAGAATGTTCAAAGGATGGGATGTGGGGAAACCGAGACAGGAATGGAATAATAATTCAACAATTATTATTTGATACTCACCATCAATCATAAAGCAGACAGCTGCACTCATTGCCTGGAAGGGACAAAAGATTTATCATACCAGCCATTTTTGAGCTATCTCATTACTATAATCCGGCTTTACGGCTAAGCGAAGAATGTCGGCCCAAGCTAGCATAACAAAGATTTCTAGTTTGAGGATGTTCTCTTGAGATGAAAGGATAACTTAGATTGTGGAAGGGGAAGGTCTGGTAGCTCCCAAAGTTGGGCTCCATCATCGAACCCAGCTAGCGTGGCCAAGGGGTGGAGACAATGGTAGTTGCAACGCCACAAGCATAGGATTCTTGTCTTAGATTCCCCAATGACCTCTAGAAGAATCCATCATCTATACCAAGGGTGTCCAACCTTGGCAACTTTAAGACCTGTGTCAACTAAAAAGATACTCCTTTGGTCCTTTTTAGCTACCAGAAAAAGGGAGTGGGGGAAAACAAGACATTCTTGAAATGCCTAAATAATCACCTCGGCAGCCCAAAGTTGTCAGAGTGTAAGAAAGTTATTGGAGAGCACGATGGATGACTCTTGGAGACGGATGTGTCCCATTGGAGAAGTCACATCCAGGGGGCGGGGGAAAGACCGGGGTCAAGGGGGAAATGTATGGTGTGATTGAGGATCAGCTTCACCCAGCCACACGCCAACATGGCAATTTCTAATAAACCAATTTACTTTTCTTGAGATGCGGCTAGAGACTTTTGATTTGAATGCGGGTGGATTTGTTGGCGTTCTGACAACCTGGGGATTTCAAATCCCAGAATTCCCCAGCCATTTAACTCTGGGAGTTGAAGTCCATGTATCTTACGAGTCGTAAAGTTGAGAAACAGAGCTCTATCCAAAATTACGGATTCTCTAGAAGAATTCACTACCTCCTAGAGAATTGAGGTGGTTACCTTATACACAATTAAATGAAGCTCTTCGTAAGCACCGTCCGTGTTCACAAATATTTTGGGGAACCTGCATTTTGCTTCGGGGCCATTCAGATTCAGGGGTCCAGTCAGGAACCTAAAAAAGGAAAGACGGGTGTCAGGGTTCCTCATTAAATCATGAGCCTCCAGCCAAGCTTCAAAAAGAATCCAAACGATTTATTACAAGCAACATGTCAGCATTGACCCCTATGAAGCCAACTCTGCCAACAGGATCTTCCCCCATGCGACTCTGAAGACCTTTGGTCCAAATCTCAAAAGACCAGTTTTATAGCTTTCTAACCCGAGACATCTAGCCTGGTTTAGCACAGGGGGGTCTCCAACCTGGGCAATTTTAAGACTTGGGGACTTCAACTCCCAGAATTCCCCAGCCAGCAAAGCTTAAAGTCTTAAAGTACCACAAGTCTTAAAAGTTGCCAAGGTTGGAGACCCCTGGTTTAGCAAACCTGATATCCAAATGAATTACTTCTCCATTTCTTTTGCTTTTAACATACAGCAGTCTTGGATAAATATTAGCAGATGAAGCAAGTCAGACTTGAAGAGAACCAAAACGACCCATTGCTAAACTGCAATGGGCAATCTTTAGTAACTGTGGGCATCTTTTGGCATGGTTGAATAAAGATAATAACGGGCCAAGTTGGAAAGGCTGTATCTATGGGGAGGGGCCAGGATGTTTGAGTTTGTCCTGTTGTTGTGGTTCACTAGCAGCAGGTGTGGACGGCTGAGGTCTTGGAGAGCGAGGACTCAGATGAGGGACCTGTGTGGGATGCAGGGATGGGGCCAGGACCATCAGGGAGTGGAGTGCTGCCTTCGGAGATTGTGGAGGCTGGCAGCAGTGAGGAAGAGGCCCCCGAGGAGCCTGTGCTCAGTGCACATGCGCGCAGGGCTGCTCAAAGGAAAGAGCAGCTGCAGCAGCACAGGCAACTCGGGAGTAAGGCTGCAAAGTGATGGCCCCTCCCTTAAGAGATCAAAGCCAGCTTTTACCGGAGTTCTTTGCAGGAAGCAAAGACGTTTTTGCACTCAAGTAGACGTTCGGAATATCTTGGTTGGTGTTTGGAGACTCTTTTGTGTTTGAAATATTTCTTAGTAACTTTATCTAGTCTTCTTGGCAGCCTTGCACAAGCTTGGCAGGGCTCTCGTTCTTATCAGAGACAATTCGTTTTAATAGCCTTTTAACCGTGAATTAACGGAATTCGCAGAGAAGCATTAAAAGGTCTTGCTTTTATCTCTGTTTGGTGTTTGTTTACTTGGAACAAGGTTTGGGTCAGAACACCTGTTTGGGGAGGACTTTGTTATTGTCATTAAGCTTTCCAAGCCTTGTATTATTATTATTATTATTTTTTGCGCGGTTTCAAAATGGCGGAAACCAATGCTGTCCGTTGTCAGTTGTTGGTGCTGGTGTGGCGGGAAAAGGTACAACCAGAACTAGGGAGCCCTCAGACCGAACACTCCATTGGGCATGGAGCGACGGAGAGATAAGGAATGCCTACCTGCCATAGTGTTGCAGATTTCCGGATATTTCTATATGGATGGGGGAATCCCTTCCGGCCAACTGAAACAGAAGAGACAGTCAAGGAAAATTTTCAGGGTTGTTTTTTTGTTTTTTTTTAAGCAAATGAGACTTGTGCCTGACGTTGTTTCCCTTTAAACCAGGGTTACCGCATGTGCCGAGGGAAGGCAGGGCACCCCACTCACCTCAGGTTCCATGTGTCTTGGAAAAAGCGAAGTGGTGAGGTATTTGTACAAAATCCTCATGTCCTCTTGTTCCAATCCACTCCTGTGAAGTTAAAAAAAGTAAAAAGTTACCCCTGTCCAATCATGTCCAATTTTAGGGCATGGTGCTCATCTCCATTTGTTTCTTGGCTGAGGGAGCCAGGGTTATCTGAAGACATTTCTATGGTCATGTGGCGATACACCAAAGGCTCACAGAACACTGTTACCTTCCCACCAAAGTGGTACCTATTTATCTACTTGCATGCTTTCGAATTGTTAGTGGTACATATTTATCTACTCGCATTTGCAGGCTTTCAAACTGCTAGTGATACCTATTTATCTACTCACGTTTGCATGCTTTTGAACTGCTAGTGGTACCTATTTATCTATTTGCATGCTTTCGAATTGTTAGTGGTACCTATTTATCCACTCACATTTGCAGGCTTTCAAACTGCTAGTGGTACCTATTTATCTACTTACATTTGCATGCTTTCGAACTGCTGCTGGTACCTATTTATCTATTTGCATGCTTTCAAACTGCTAGTGGTACCTATTTAACTGGTCAATGTGCAGAACTAAAGTAAAAACACTTGCCTCCAATCTGAAGCCAACGTTTTGTAGTAAAACCTGGAGGATCCTCTCTAGAATCCCATTTGAATCGGTAATTATTTTACACAGGGCTCTAGAATCCCATTTGAATCAGTAATTATTTTACACAGGGCTCCATCGATCGCTTTTTATCTAAGCCTCTTCTCTCGGCTCCTTAATCACTTCTGAATAGGAAACCTCTTGAGCTCTTGCTCTGAAAAATGAAACTGGAGGCGGCTGGCAGCTGTGCCATGTCAATAAACACTCTTGAAAGCAAACACAGCTGAAGAGAAGCCCTTTTGGTTCCTGTTACAAGCTGCAGGCAGCCCTCCTTTGTTTCTGGTTAAAACCCAACATTTTTTCTGCGTGAGGTCAAAAGAGAGAAGGGGGAAAAATCAGCTACTGTTCGGTGTTGGGCACGGACTTTCTTTCTTTCAACATTGAAGCTCTTCTTCCAAGTTTGGGAGGGGGAAAAGAAACCTAAGATTCTGGGAGGCTGAGGATTAGATTTAAAAAAATGATTTCATCCTTTTTCCCTCTGGCCTGCAGTTGGCACAATGATGTCCTTACGTCCAAAACAATGGCTGCTATTCAAAACAATGTCCAAAACAATGCCTGCTTAAAAACTGCTCTGTTTCCTTTGTTACCGATCTTTTTAGTATACTTGAGGAAAAATAACTAACAGAATAAAGGTGCTGGGAGCAGCTTTGGAGAAAGGAAACAAAAAGTGGATGAGAAAATAAAATAGAATGGCAGAGTTGGAAGGGACCTTGGAGGTCTTCTAGTCCAACCCCATGCCTAGGCAGGAAACCCTACACCACTTCAGACAAATGATTATCCAACATCTTTTTTAAAACTTCCAGTGTTGGAACATTCACAACTTCTAGAGGCCAGTTGTTCCACTGATTAATTGTTCTGACTATCAAGAAATGTCTCCTTAGTTCTAAATTGCTTCTCTCTTTGATTAATTTCCATCTATTGCTTCTTGTCCTGCCCTCAGGTGCTTTGGAGAATAGCTTGACTCCCTCTTCTTTGGGGCAGCCCCTGAGATATTGAATTACTGCTGCTATCATGTCTCCCCTAGTCCTTCTTTCCATCAAACTAGACATACCCAGTTCCAGCAACTGTTCTTCATGTCTGAGCCTCCACTCCCCTAATCGTCTTTGTTGCTCTTCTCTAGAGTCTCAACATCTTTTTTTACAATGTGGTGAAAAGATGACAAAATATCAGAATGGAAGGAGAACACTGAACATAGAATAACACAGCTGGAAGGGACCTTGTAGGTCATCTAGTCCAACCCCCTGCTCAAGCAGGAGACCCTATAGCCTTTCACACAAGTGGCTGTCCAGTCTCTTCTTAAAAGACTCTGCTTTGACTGCCAAAGTCGGTTAGAAGACAGCTGGATGAAGAATTTTAGAAGTAGTGTAAATCATATGTGGACAACCAGGTGGCCTGACAGGGAAATAATATATCCTGTGGCCTGGGAAATACAGGGGAATTTTCTCCTTCTTATGCCTAGGTCCCATCCTTGGCACATTCCTACCCTTATGGTGAGACCTACGTGTGCAGGGAAGAATGCTGAGCGTGCTCAGAGAGATTTCTACTCCACGAGTGTGCACACAAGCACCCTACTTTATCCTGTATCATGTTATTCCACATTCCACTGGATTTAGGGGACTGGAGACTAAAACATATGAAGAACGGTTACAGGAACTGGGCCTGGCTAGTCTAGGGAAGAGAAGGACCAAGGGAGACAGAACAGCAGTTTTCCAATATTTGAGGGTCTGCCACAGAGAGGAGGAAGGGGTCGAACTTTTCTGAAGGAAGGAAGGAAGGAAGGAAGGAAAGAAAGGAAAGAAGGAAGGAAGGAAGGAAGGAAGGAAGGAAGGAAGGAAGGAAGGAAGGAAGGAAGGAAGGAAGGAAGGAGAGAGACAGAGAGAGAGAGAGAGAGAGAAGGAAGGAAGGAAGGAAGGAAGGAAGGAAGGAGAGAGAGAGAAAGAAAGAAAGAAAAAAGAAAGAAAGAAAGAAAGAAAGATAGATATCTGAGCAAACCATGAATGGACAGAAGACATGTCTAGTTTAAGGAAAAAAAGGATGGGGTGACATGAGAGCAATCTTCCAATATCTCAAGGGCTGCCACAGAGAAAAGGGAATCAACTTCAAGCTATTCTCCAAAGCACCTGAAGGCAGGATGAGAAGCAACGGATGAATAATCAAGGAGAGAAGCAACCTGGAACTAAGGAGAAATAGTGGCAGGAATTTGGTATGTCTAGTCTAAGGAAGAGAAGGACCAGGGGGGTGACATGATGATAGCAGTCTTCTGATATCTCAGGGGCTACCACAAAGAAGAGGGAGTCAAGCTACTTTCCAAAGCACCTGGAGGCCAGACAAAGAACAATGGATGGAAGCTGGTCAAGGAGAGATTCAACCTTGAAATAAGGAGAAACTTTCTGACAGTGAGAACAATCAACCAGTGGAACAGAAGTTGCTTTCAGAAGTTGTGGGAGTTTCATCCCTGGAGACTTTCAAGAAGAGACTGGATTCCCATCCGTCAGAAATGGTGTAGAGTCTCCCGCTTGGGCAGGGGGGGGGTTGGACTAGATGACCTACAAGGTCCTTTCCAACTCTGATGATCTGTTATCTGTTATCCACCGAGATAGCCATCTACAGAAGCTCCTCCAAAGCTTCCCGGTGCTCACCAGATCAGCTGATCGTTGTACAGGAAGGCCGTGTACTTGACAAGGCTCAAGCTCTCCTCCATCTTGTTGATGAACGACTGGATCTTTAAGTAGGTCATCTTATCTAACGGGAAGAAGCTGATGCCGCAGAAGACATCCAGCAGATCGCAGGACTGCAAGTGAAGCGTTTGCAAGTACTGAAAGACAAGGGGGAAGGGAAGGGGTCTTTGAGAAGGAGGAGAACGATCAGCAGGCAGGGTGGAAGGACTCCGTTAGGTGGTGATGGCGGGGGGAGGGGCAGCGTTGGGAGTGCTGAAGGACCCGATCCGGGACAGATTGTCATGGGTAAAATTTATCTAGGTGGCTGCTAAAAGTCAACATTGACTTATTGACACATAATCCGTTGATCGATGTTCTCTTGATAAACAGTTACAGGAGAAAGTAAGGGTTGAGAGCATATTTTAAAAAAATATCTAGTGGATATTCTCAGTCACCTTATTACAGAATCTTGCCAGGATTCTAAATTAACCCCATCCATCCATCCATCCATCCATCCACCCATCCACCCATCCATCCATCCTTCCGTCTGTTTTTCCTATCCCATTATTGAAGTCCTTGGTTCTCTCTGAGCTTGGTTGTTTTCTTGCAGAAGTTTCATGACCTAACTAGGAAACCTCATCAGTGCCAGGAGGAGTGGAGTTGGAGGAGGAAGAGAGGAGGAGGAGATGGCAAAGTAGAAGGAAGAATAGAAAAAAGAGAAGGAATAAGAAACAGGAGGAAAGAAGAGATGGAGTGGAGAAAGGTAAAGCTTGGCTGTTTTCTTGCAGATGTTTCATGATCCAACTAGCACTGATGATGTTGCTTAGTTGGGTCATGAAACGTCCGCCAGAAAACCACCAAGCACATTTCAACCCTGAGCTACAAATACTCCCTTCTATCGGCAATCCATTGTATTCCTCTAGTAGAAGTACTAACACCTTAAGCACCCACTTGTTCAGATAAAAAGAGGGGAAAATGTCTTACCCGATGGAAGAATTTCTCCAGCCTTTCCTTCAGAACCCGGATGCCTCCATCTTCCATGGCTTTTTGGAACGTGCCATTAAAAAGCTAATCATTTATTTTCAAGAGGAAAAAAATAATGGGTTAACTAAATCATCGTTTAATAGCTTGTTTTTCAAGACATAAATATTGAACTGAGTGTTGGCCCTGGGATTCCAGCTTCCCTGGATTCGAAGGAAAAATTACACTCCATTATTTTAGGAATAATGCTTGCATAGCACTTAGGAGTCTATTTACAGAAAGCTTATAACAGATGACAAACACTGTATATTTCTGATTGCTAATGGGTAACATCTTTCCCCTCAACCTATATATTGCCAAAAATAGCATGCATCTCATCAATGATACATACATGACAGTCAACAGTACACATTATTTTATTCATTCCTTTTGCATCCTTTTGCAATCCAAAGTGATTATCACCTGCAATTGCCTTTTCTTCCTTTTTCTTTCTACAACAGACTAGATTTTAATCCTTTTTTTAAAAAAATCTGTGTGCCATCTGGAAGGCATACATACAAAAATGGAATAGTTCATGACAAGAAATAATATGAAAGAAACGTGACACGGAATAAGTATCAATAAATATTCAGCGCTGGATTCATATTTCTGCTACTTACACTTCAGAAAAATTGAAGCAAAGTATTCCATTTTACTTTGGGAGTACAAGTAAAAGCTGTTTTACCCACTCTAACTTAATTAACAAATATTATGGTGAAACTGACCTTATACATGTTGTAACATTGCTGTAACACTGAGCTATAAACTTTGTCCTGTAAGAGATTCAGAATCAGTCAGAAAGTCATTATCACAAAGACACAAAGGCAGTTATTTTGACTAAGGATGCAGTTACACAGGCTTATTTTTTTTTTTTAAAAAAAAAAAACCTCAAAAACAAAACTGCCCATCGGTACTTTTCCATCAATCTATAAACGACAACTCCATTTTTTTTACGCTTTGTATGTGGCAGTCTTTCTCTCAAACCATATTCCCAGAGGAATGGCCTGTGAGAAGAAGAAAAAATCACTCCAAGAAGTTGCAAATCGCACCATGAGATAACTGCTGTTTTCAAGAGAAAACTTTTTCAGGGAAATAAGTTTAACAACTCATGAAAACCAGCTGCAATTGGATCGGATCCAGATGTAATAATCTTAGAATCAGTGGCTCTGGCTTCTGAACAGGTATTGATCACACTACAGGTAGGTAGTCCTTGACTTACGACCAAAATTGCACCAGAAATCTGGACATAATGTGTTACCATAGTAAGTCAAGGCATTCATGCAACCGGAAATAGTTTTTTTTCAATGGTCATTAAGCAAACTCATTCATTTGAATGGGAACCAGGAAAAATGCAATAAACTAATATGATAAAATGATTTTTTTTAAAAAAATGAATCGTGGTCACCGCTGCAGAATGGCCATTATGGGCCAGAAAGCTGATCCCCTGCTGTGCTGTCACCTTATTTTAGAAGCGAAATGAGGGGAAAGGGGTGCACTCTGGAGGTCAGAATTTCAGAAACTATTTACGGATGTTGGGAGAAAGAAAAGACGACTCTTGAGGGGTTCAAGTCGTCAAAGAAAAGGAAAACACCACCTAGATATATTTGCTAACATTTCCAACGTGACATTTCATTCTTACCAGCAGCTCTTCTTCTTGGTATTCGACAACCGTTTTGCCATCTTTGTGTTTTTCTATCATCGGATTCCGTACGACCTTGAAAACGGAACAAAACAGTTTATTTAAGCAATTTTGTTTTGCCTGTTTTAGCTTCTATAGGCTCTTTTGAGAACCTTTAGAGAGAGCAGCGGGCAAATAATGGTGGGCTAAGCCCTATTTTGGCTCCGGATAAGGGTCATTGGAATTCATTTGTGCCTCCGTAGGGATTCTAGACTGATTCTTCTTTTGACCCCTCCTCCAGATGGTACCATTCCTTCTCCTACAACTTCTAGTCAAACTGTCATCCAACAACAGTTATCCCACCAGACTCCTGAATTGTTTCACTGCAACCATCATTTCTAACAATCATAGCTTAGCAATGGGACCTTTGTTTTGATTTATTTACCCCTCCTAGCCACCCCTTTTAGTCTGATAGCATGGATTGTCCAATTATTCATCTGTAAACCGTTTCAGAGAAATTTTCAGCATAAAGGGTATAAAAATATGACAGGACATTCAAAAAGTACAGAAAAAATTGCTTCAAAGAACAGCACAATGCATTTATATACCATAACCATCCAGAAGTTTTCTTCCGGTTCATTGAAGAACTGTCTATTTTTCTGGGTATGTAGTGATTTTGCAGGTTTTGTGGGACTGAAGGTTCTACGAAGAAAAATATATTATTATGAATTAGCAGAGTTTAAATGTTCATCAGGACCAGGAGAACATGAAATAATCCATTATTGTTTTTATTTCCTCATAAAGGAGGAAACTATTCATTACATTGTGTTCTCAAATCTCCTCGTTTAAGTAATATGTAAACAAATCAAGATGGACTGTAGAAATTTAGTTTAAACCTTAATTAGCCAAGAAATCCACAGGGCAATTTTAGTTCTATAATTCTCCCAGGCTGTTTTTCATAGGGTTTTTTTTTTTTTTTTTTTGTGGGGTGGGGGGAATCAAAACAAATCAGAAAAAAGTAGATACACTGTTTTGGGTGAAATGTGGGATTTGAAGCATCAGTAACATGCCTCAAGAACATCAAGATGACATGAGTTATGTCATCATTACGGAAATGAAACAATTTAATATTTTTGGCCAAGGTTTCGTTTCGTTTATTTTACTTTATTGACATAGCACCTCGTTCATGCCACTGTTCCAAGAGGCAAGTAAGTTTCATTTTTCCCAAATAAATGAAATACTAGACATGCAGTCCTAGGGAGTGTGGTACCTTGTAAACTGAACAATGGCCTCACATAATCCAACATTTCTGATTTTTTCATTCTTCTCTGCTTCATTTGGGTAATAGAAGAGGATCTTCTTTTCTTCCTGAATTTAGAAACGAAACACCTAATTCATTATTTTAAATATTATCTGTGCAGCACCTTTAAACACAAGGCCTTCACAACTTATTGCATTTTACAATTATTAACCCATTTTAAATTAATTCACAAGTCTATGAATAGGGCCCTTAAAAGATACATTGTGCTGAAACGTTAACATTCTGAAATATATCTGTTAAATTTTTTTGTGAAAAAGGAATTTGCATGTACTCAGACAGAAAAAGTACACTTGGGTCTGTGTACATGTATGCAATATGCACACGCATTTAAGTGTACACATGTATCCAAAAGGGGAAAGAGAATAGAGGTGTGTGAAAAAGTGTAAAGGATCTGGGAGGTCTTCTAGCCCAA
>NW_020716955.1:120718-169067 GCF_900518725.1 Notechis scutatus | reverse complement strand
GTAAGGCTGGGTTGGAGCCTGGGACCCTCCCTGAGCTAGAATAAAACAGAGATAGGAGGGACCTTGGGGGTCCTCTAGTCCAGCCCCCTTCTCAAGCAGGAGAACCCATATACAATCTATACTGTTTCGGATAAGTGACTCTTCTTACAAACTTCCAGTGATGGAGCACCCACCATTTCTGAAGGCAAATGGTTCCGCCGGTTAAATTGTCCTCACTGTTAGGAAGTTAATTCCAGGTTGCTTCTCTCCTTGATGAGTTTCCATCCATTGTTCCTTGTCCTGCCTTCAGGTGCCTGGGAAAATAGCTTGACCCCCCTCTTCTTTATGGCAGCCCCTCAAATATTGGAATACGGCTATTATGTCACCTTCCATCAAACTAGACATACCCAGTTCCAGCAATCGTTCTTTATATGTTTTAGCCTCCAGTCCCCTAATCATCTTTGTTGCTCTTCTGTAGAGTCTCAACATCTTAGTATCAACTCTGATATTGAATAAAAGAATAACAGAATTTGGAAGGAACCCTGGAGATCTACTCGTGCTACTCAAGCAGGAAATTTTATATCCTTTCTGACAGATGGTTGGCGAATCTCTTATCCAAAACCTCCATTGTTAGAGCAGTATTGTGTTGTTGTTATTATCTTTATCTATAAAAGCAAAATACCACTCATGCATCATCACAAAATCTCCAGAACCATAAAGCCTACAAACTTGAAATTTGGCGCATGTGTTCCTCTTGGATTCTAAGGGCTCACTAAGAAAGGATTTTTCGAAATGACCATCAGAGCATTCGTATTTCATTTATAATTATTATTAACACGCTCTGATGCTAAGGAGTTCTACTCCCCCTCCCCACCTGAAAAGAAATCTGTTCCAAAGGCAAAACACAAGCAGAGGAGTTTTCAGTTTCAGTTTCACAGCAGCAACTGGTTTTAGTACAGAACAGTTGAGCTAAGCCATGCCCAGGCTCCTTGCTGTCTCCTTCTTGCTTACACAGCAACTACCATTTCAGTTTCCAAACAGCCCTCAACTCTGTCACACAAACCGACAGGACACTAGCCAGATGAATACCGATGGATGCTGGTAGCTTATTTTCCTCCCCCAAAACTAAGCCTAACCACATAGTTTCATAGCGAAGCACGGGTATCAATATGATATATATATCTTTTCTTTGCATCCTTCACATGTCTGTTGGCCGGCATTAATCCCCCACTGCAAAAAAAAAAAAAAAAGATTTTTAAACCCGCAACCATTCTCTCTTGCTCTTCTCTCTTCCCCCAATGTCTTTCAAAGATAATTTTTAAATTGCCCAACAGTGGCTGTACCATACTGTGTTCACACAGCCTGCTTATTCCCAGCATGTTTCACAGGGTTGATCGAACTGACTGGGAGTTTGCACGATGCCACAGATAAACAAACCCACTGCAATTTAAGATAGATGCTAAACTAAGATACAGGGATTATCCAGCCCCTTGAAATCATCTGGTGCTCTGTGTCATAAGCCTGTTTCTTTCTCTCTCTCTTTTAAAAAAAACAAGCTGAATATATTTTTTTCTTAAAGAAGGAGGGAAGAATATATCAAATCCTCAAGGGAGCAGATGAGAAGTCAATCTTAAGCAATATATTTTATTTTATTTCATTTATTACATATGTTTGCCGCTCTCTCGCGGCCACATTCCTGGTTCAAACCAAAAACGACACCAGGATGCGATCCAACATCCCGTTGGGTTGTGAAAGACTTCCAAAAATTGGGAAGCCAGGTTGTTTCGCTCCTTCCACCTAATAATAAGAGGTTATAAACCTGTTTTCTTTGTCATCCCTCTAAAGGTGATCTCAGGTGAGCTGGGGTAGAATTCTTCAGCAGATGAAGCGCTCTCTGGTGGAGCTTTAGAGAGCTGCAACATGGAACAAGGGGCTTTTCCTGTTTATTTGGGGTGGGGGTGTTTCATTTTCCAAGGAATTTTATTTTTCCTTATGGCACTTATCGGTTGGCTCTCTTCTTCCAGCATGTTTAAGCGGGTTTATTAATTAATCCGTGTTTGAAGTTTGTTCACATACAATGACTCACCCATGAATCATGCACCCATGCAATGTTTTTCACACCTAACTAATATTAAAGCCGATCTAATTTTGCAGGTTGGGCAAATATAATGTTGGAAGTTAGCACCCACACCTCTCCTAGGAAAATGAAATATTTTAAGATATATTTAAAAAGGCAGAATATTTCCCCTAAAGGAGAAGTAGAAACTCAGCCCCGCCCCCGCCACCTTTGTGAATGGCCCACTAAGGCCTGGGCCAGTCTATTCTACATAACAAAGACCTACCTCCTTCAAGCAGAGCTACAATAAGAATTGCCCAAAGCCCTTTCATGACATCATCATCATCCAGCAAGGCTCAACCAAGCCTGGGACTCAGGACAGCCTACAGAGTTGCCCCTGCATGGCCCCATGGGAGTCTGACAACCAATCAGAATACAAGCTCAAGTTCAAATCCCAACAGAGCAGTGGTGGGATTCAAAGTTTTTTTACTACCGGTCCTGTGGGTGTGGCTTGGTGGGTGTGGCTTGGTAGGCATGACAGGGGGAGGATACTGCAAAATCCCCATTCCCTGCCCACCCCACTAACCTGCTTTCCAGCTCCATTCTCCTGTGCAGGGCAACCAAAGAAGACCCAGCCGATCAGCTGGGACTCCATGGGAGGTGGAGAATAGATGGGGGCGGGGCCAGTCAGAGGTGGGATTTGCCGGTTCTCCGAACTACTCAAAATGTCTGCTAGCAGTTCTCCAGAACTGGTCAGAACCTGCTGAATACCCACCTCTGCAACAGAGGGTATAAAACCCAGGGACTCACAGCATCTCTTCCCTTTTCTTCGCCCAGGAGCTCCAAGGCATGTGATCCTATCCACCATTAAACCATCTTTCCAAACAGCCTCCATGAATCCAGTGTCTTTTTCCCCCCACTTGGAACTGAACCCAGAAGGATATTTCTTCCAACCATAACTTTGAGGTTCATAAGTGCCCATGTTGCGTGGGTATATCAAGGCCTGAAAGATATCTTGAGCTGCAAATGAGCACCCTTATTTCTGCTACCCAACCTCAGGTTATGATCTTGCTTTACCTGAGACTAAATTGAATAACGTGGTGAATGCGCGCTGCATCTAGCCCTGATGATGTTACCAAGTTGGGTCATGAAATGTCTGCAAGAAAGCAACCAAGCTCAGAGAGTACCAAAGACCCCCCAGTTGTTATCCTTGTTGTCGTTGTCCTCTTCTACTCCTCCCACTTCTCTTCCACTCCACAAAGCCCACTGCCTTCCAGCACTGATGATGTTACCTAGTTGGGTCATGAAATGTCTGCAAGAAAGCAACCAAGCTCAGAGAGCAGCCCATTGCATCATGTACATGATGACCTCACGATGCAATGTGAAGCCATCGTGATGTCCTACAAACGCCAACAGAGGACATTGCACCTGGATCTAAGGTGGCACCGTGACTTCAGTTCCCATGATGACACTCTTAGTTGACTCTACTGTGGTTTACTCAAAGAATCCCCTTTTAAAAGCTCATCACTACCGACTAACCATACACGCTGGATGCACGCAACATATGTACAAGGCTGACATGAGGTTGACTACTTGGCAGAAGCTCTTGACTAAGCGGGTTCTAGATTGCCCAGGTTCTAAGCTGAGTCCTCTGTTCCTCCCAACGCTGAAGGCTGAAAAGTAGTTTCTGCTCCTGAAAAAAGCCAAACAACCTGAAAGGTTTGTCCTTAAGTCACTAAAAAGGATTTTGCTGAGGGCCTTTGAGCTATTTTCGGGGGATTCTGTTTACGTAAGATCTGCTGACTTGGAAGGAGAGAGAGAGAGAGAGAGAGGGAGGCTTTCCCAAAATGATCTCTTTCAAAGATCCCCTTGCCCCCACCTCTCCCGACCACGATTTTACCAAGTTTCACGCCATGGCTTAATTTAAGCTCATTTTTTGCGGGGAACGGTTTAGCCCGAGTTCTACGGTTTCAGCCAGTAAGGAAATTCCATCTTGGTTTGTGCAGATCAGATATCTCTGCTTGACCCAAATCCCCCCATGGGGCCTGCTTTCACACCATTCTTAAGGAATATCACAGGCTTGCCTGGAAGAAGCTGTTTTGCAGCTTTGCTATGACAAACTTACAAGCCTTGAACATTATTTTGTCCTGATTTGGGAACACTCGCACACACACACACAAAAAATGCTCTTCCCAGCCCTTCACTCTGTACCATGTTGGGTTTCGTGCAGTTCCTACACAATGCTTCTGGCAGACTTCCTCATTAAGTGCCCCCAGCTATTTAAGAGATGGGGTAGACTCTACTAAGCCATTTACTCACGGTGGATTGCGTAAACCATCACTGGCTAACTGGTTGGTGCAGTCCACGATGCCTAAATCGTAAATTTATGCATTATAAATTTATGAATTATAAGGGCTTCTAAATTATATTTATAATTTATAAGGGCTTCTAAATTATATTTATAAATGATAAAGCCTTCTAAATTATATTTATAATTTATGAATTATAAAGCCCGAGTAAGGCCACCACCTGGGATATTCTGCATCCAGATTTGGTCATCGCATTACAAAAAAGATGTTGAGACTTTGGAAAAAGTGCCAAGAAGAACAACTCAGATGATTAAAAGCCTGGAGACTAAAACATACGAAAAACAGTTGCAGGATTTGGGTATGGCCAGTCTAGAGAAAGGAAGGACGAGAGGGAAGATGATAGCAATATTCCAGTATTTTGAGGGGCTGCCAACAAAGAAAAGGGGGGTCAATTTGTTTTCCCAAGCATTAGGGGGCAGGATAAGAAACAATGGATGGAAACTAATCAAGGAGGGAAACAGCCTGGAATTACTTCCTAACAGAGAGGACAATTAACCAGTGGAACAGCTTGCCACCAAACATTGGACTGGAACTGAAATTTGCTTAGCGCACTTGAACTAATTTTTCGGTGCTTTATTCCCACTCAGGAGAAGGAATATGTTCTCATTCTTAAAGTAAAAGTGGTCCTTGATTTACAATTATGGATTTAGAGACAGTTCAAGGTGTCAACAGCATTGGGGAAAAGTGAATTACATGCCCGGATCTCGCACTTATGGCCATTGCAGCATGTGACCAAAGTTTTGGCACTTAGCAACGAACATGTATTTATGATAGTTACAGCATCCACGTGATGGACATTTGCGAGCTTCACAACTGGCTTCCAAGAAGCAAAATTCATGGGGAAGCTGGATTTACTTAACAAGCGCATGGTTGATTAAGAGCCATGGTGGCGCGGTGGGGAGAATGCAGCATGGCAAGCTATCTCTGCCCACTGCCAGCCGTTCGATCCTGACCGGCTCAAAGTTGACTCAGCCATCCATCCTTCCAAGGTGGGTAAAATGAGGAGCCAGATTGTTGAGGGGAAGAGGCTGACTCTGTAAACCGCTTAGAGAGGGCTGGAAAGCACTGGGAAGCTTGGGAAGGAAGGAAGGAGGGAGGGAGGGAGGGAGGAAGGAAGGAAGGAAGCCCTAGTGGCGCACTTGTTACAATGCAGTGTTGCAGGCTAACTCTGCCCACTGCCAGGAGTTCGATCCTGACCGGCTCAAGGTTGACTCAGCCTTCCATCCTTTCCAGGGTGGGTAAAATGAGGACCCAGATTGTTGGGTGCAAGAGGCTGACTTGGTGAATCGCTTAGAGAGGGATTTAAAGCACTGTAAAGTGGTATATAAGTCCGCTATTGCTTGGGAAGGAAAATTTTGTGAGGGGAAGGAAGGAAGGAAGGAAGGAAGGAAGGAAGGAAGGAAGGAAGGAAGGAGGGAGGGAGGGAGGGAGGGAGGAAGGAAGGGAGGAAGGAAGCCCTAGTGGCGCATTTGTTACAATGCAGTGTTGCAGGCTAACTCTGCCCACTGCCAGGAGTTCAATCAAGTTTTGATTCAGCCTTCCATCCTTCCAAAGTGGGTAAAATGAGGACCCAGATTGTTGGGGATGATAGGCTGACTCTGTAAAGTGCTTAGAGAGGGCAGTAAAAGCACTATAAAGCGGAATATAAGTCTATGTGCTATTGCTCTTCCTTCCTTCCTTCTTTCCTTCCTTCCCAACATTTCTGTTGTTAAGCGAGACAGTCGTCAAGCGAGTTTTGCCCCCTTTCACGACCTCTCTTGCCACAGTTGTTAAGCGAATCATTGCAGTGTCGAAGTTACTAACACGGTTGTTAAGTGAATCAGGCTTGCCCCATGGACTTGGCTCATCAGAAGGCTGCAAAAAGGGGGAAATTGCGTGACCCCTCGACTCTACAACGGTCGTAAAGACAAGCCGCTTGCTGGGCGTCTCAATTTGGATCACGTGATCCTGGGACTACCGCAGAGGTTGTGTCTGTGAAAGAACAGTCCTGTTTTTTTTTAGCGGGGCCATCGTAACTTCCCACGGCCAGTAAGCGAAGCCGTTGTAAGCCAAGGACTGCCTGTCAGGACGTCCGAAAGCCGTTTCCCTTGGGGCTTCGGGGGACAAGGTCATAAGGACGCACTGAGGGATGTGGCAACCGCTCCCGGGTGGCGACACCCAACCACGAAGAGCGTTGGATGAAATATCCGGGCTCCTCCAAAGAAGCCTAAATCCTCTGAGAGCAGCCTGCAGATCTCGGACGGAGCTATAAGGTTACCGCCTTGCCGAGGCCCTGCAACGCTGATGCGCCGCTTCAGGCATAGCGCTAGATTAGGGCTATATTTAACCCAAAAAAGCTGCAATTCAGTGCCGCGGGGTGTTTTTTTTCTCTCCTCCTCCCCCAGGAGAGTAAAAGATGCAAACTCCACTCTTTGGATCGGGGCATCGAAGGTCACGTCATGAAACCTCGCTGGTTTTCCTGCTTCACTGATTGGAGATGTCCCTTAAATATATTGTAGTTTATGCCATCTTGTATCTTTATGTACACTGAGAGCTTATGCACCAAAGACAAGTTCCTTGTGTGTCCGATCACAATTGGACAATAAAGCTCTTCCCTTCCCTTCCCCTCTACTCCTATTCTGCTCCTACTCCACTCCATATACTGTTGTCCTATTCTATTCTATTCTATTCTATTCTATTCTATTCTATTCTATTCTATTCTATTCTATTCTATCCTATCCTATCCTATCCTATCCTATTCTATTCTATTCTATTCTATTCTATTCTATTCCATTCCATTCCATTCCATTCCATTCCATTCCATTCTATTCTATTCCATTCTATTCTATTCTATTCTATTCTATTCTAGATTCTATTATTGTACCCTAGGACTATCATTAAGTGTTGTACCTTATGATTCTTGACTCTTGACAAATGTATCTTTTCTTTTATGTCTACTGAGAGCATTTGCACCAAGACAAATTCCTTGTGCGTCCAATCATACTTGGCCAATAAAGAATTCTATTCTATTCTATTCCTATTCCTATTCCTATTCCTATTCCTATTCTATTCTATTCTATTCTATTCTATTCTATTCTATTCTATTCTATTCTATTCTATTGTTCTATTCTAATTCTATTCTTTTATTCTTTTCTAATTCTATTCTATTCTATTCTATTCTATTCTATTCTATTCTATTCTATTCTAATTCTATTCTTTTATTCCATTCCATTCTAATTCTATTCTATTCAAATTCTATTCTATTCTTCTATTCCTATTCTCTTCTCTTCTCTTCTCTTCTCTTCTCTTCTATTCTATTCTATTCTATTCCATTTCCATTTCCATTTCCATTTCCATTTCCATTTCCATTTCCATTCCATTTCACTATTTTATTCTAATTCTATTCTATTATTCTATTCTAATTCTATTCTTTTATTCTATTCTATTCCTATTCCTATTCTATTCTATTCTATTCTATTCTATTCTATTCTATTCTATTCTATTCTATTCTAATTCTAATTCTAATTCTAATTCTAATTCTAATTCTATTCTCTCTTGTATTTTATATTTCTCTAGCATGTCTCTTCTACCCCCATGTTTGGGAATTAGCCTCACAGATTTAGGAGGGAACTTAAGAAGCCATCTAGTTGGATCCTCTGGTCCGTGCAGGGTATCTGGGGCGGACGGCCATCTCTTTGGCCATTGCAAGAGGCTGGGGGCTAAGATGGACCTTTGGCTGTCCAGCGAGAACGATTTGTGTGTCCTCCTGGCTGGATGAAGCATGACCTACACTTGGGATTTCTATCTTTCACTGCACCGTCATCTCGCCAGCGGTGTAAAGACTTTTGGCTTCCCACATTCCCGTCGGATCTCGAGCAAATCCCTTAAACGCCTCTGCTTCTTCGGAAGTCCAGGCAACCTGGAAGATTTCTAATGTCAGGGTTCTCCCAAGTAATAGGCCCAGGGGTTGGCTACTGGATGGTTTTTTCAGGGATTCAGGAGAGCCCCTAGCTAAGATTCTGCGCAGCTGGGAGAACCCCCCAAATCCCACTCCTGGCTGGCCCCCGACCCATTGCTCCCCTCCCCTCCCAGGAGTCCCCAGGTGGCCCGTTTTGGATGCAGGTAAATGCAGGGCACACACAGACACTCCACGAGGGCGAAAAACGGGCCTCCCGGAAGTTTGGAAAGGCCGGAAATGGGCCCGTTTCCAGCTTCCAGAGAGGCCCTGGAGCCTGGGGAGGGCAAAAACACCCTCCCCTCGCCGGCACCGTGGTGCAAGAGGACGACTAGGCCATGCCCACCATGGCCACACCCACCCAGCAACTGGGCAGAGTTACTAATAAAAATTGAAGCCCACCCCTGAATACGCCCATAGCAGAGGTGGGTATTCAGCCAGTTCTGACCGGTTCTGCAGAACCGGTAGCGGAAATTTTGAGTAGTTCGGAGAACCTTCCTCTGCCTCTCTCCCTCCCTTCCTCTCTCTCTCCCTCCCTTCCTCCCTCTCTTCCTCTCTCCCTCCCTTCCTCTCTCTCTCCCTCCCTTCCTCCCTCTCTTCCTCTCTCCCTCCCTTCCTCTCTCTCTCCCTCCCTTCCTCCCTCTCTTCCTCCCTCTCTTCCTCTCTCCCTCCCTTCCTCCCTCCCTTCCTCTCCCTCCCTCTCTTCCTCTCTCTCTCCCTCCCTCCCTTCCCCTCCCTCCCTCCCTCTCCCTCCCCCTCCCTCTCTCCCTTTCTTCCTCTCTCCCTCCCTCCCTCTCTTCCTGCCTCCCTCCCTCTCTCTCTTCCTCTCTCCCCCCTCTCATATCTATCTATCATCTATTTACTATATATAGCGTGTATACATATTCACACACAGATCCACACGCCATACACTTAATGACACACAACCTCTAGGTCTATTATTTGTGCCCGTATATCCCCAGGTAGCCAACTCTGCACAGACGCCTTCGGACCAGGCTAAATTTGTCCGGGTGTTGGGTTCCCCTTGGCCCGGGTTGCATAATGGTAAGGGGAGGACCTGGATGGGGTCCAGACACCACGGGAGGGAGGGAGGTGCGGGACTGCCTGGCTCCCCTGGGCCCTTCTCCTCCTCCTCCTCCTCCTCCCCCCATGACTGGGTGTTGGTGAAGATCGGCAAGATCCCCTAGCCCCTAAACAAGGGGTCCCTGGATCCGGTGCCCCCACATTCTTGGGGGATGATGTCATTCTTGGAGGTAGCTGGAGGCCTGGGACGTTCAAGGAAGCACCGGCCGGACTGTCTCTGACTTCGGGACTTATATGGGGCAGCTTGGGGGGAAGGCTGCTTACCGCTGCCTTTGGGATCCAGGCTTCCCACCTCACCTGTCTCTTTCTTGGTTTACTTAGCGTATTTTATTTTGATTGGATTGGATTTATCAGTCGCTTACGAGACAATAGGAATAAGTCTAAACAGGTGTGAGAATACAGGAAATAGGTACAAATAAATGGGGATAAGAGGGCAGGGACGATAGGCAAGATGGTGCACTTATGCACGCCCCTTACAGACATCTTAGGAATGGGTATTCTCTCCCTTCCTTTCTCTCCTCCCTCCATTCTTTTCTCTCCTTCCTTCCTTCCTTCCTTCCTTCCTTCCTTCTTTCTTTTATTTATTTTATTTTATTTTATTTATTTGATTTGTCAATCGCTTACAAGATAATAGGTATAAGTATAAGCAGGAGTAAGAATACAGGAAATAGGTACGAATAAATGGGGACAATAGGACAGGGACGGTAGGCACGATGGGGCACTTATACATGCCCCTTACGGATCTCTTAGGAATGGGTATTCTCTCCCTTTCTCTCTTCCCTCCAATCTTTTCTCTCCTTCCTTCCTTCCTTCTTTCCTTCCTTCCTTCTTTCCTTCCTTCTTTTATTTATTTTATTTTATTTCTTTATTTGATTTGTCAATCGCTTACAAGATAATAGGTATAAGCATAAACACGAGTAAGAATACAAGAAATAGGTTCGAATAAATGGGGACAGTAGAACAGGGACGGTAGACACGATGGTGCGCTTATGCACTCCCCGTTACAGACCTGTTAGGAATGGGGTGAGGTCAGTAGTGGATAGTTTGAGGTTAAAGGAGTGGGGGTTAGAGGATGTAACAACAGAGTCAGGTAGTGCATTCCAGGCAATGACCACTCAGTTGCTGAAGTCGTACTTTCTGCAATCGAGTTTGGAGTGGTTTACATTGAGTTTGTTGTGTGCTCTTGTGTTGTTGCGGTTGAAGCTGAAGTAGTCACTGACTGGTAGGACATTGTAGCAGATAATTTTGTGTACTACGCTTAAGTCTAACTGTAGGCACCGTAGTTCAAGGTTGTCCAAGCCCCAAATTTCAAGCCTGGTGGTGTAGGGTATTCCGTCCTTCCTTTTTCTCAGTCCCTTTCTTCCTCCTTCCCTCCCTCCTTCCCGTCCTTCTACCCTCCCTCCCTTGCACCCCCCCTCCTTTCCTCCCTTTTTCTATCAGTCCCTTCCATCATCTTTCCATCTCTTCCTCCCTCCTTCCCTTTCCCTCCCTTCTTCCCTCCCTCCCTTTTTCTATCAGTCCCTTCCTTCCTCTTTCCATCTCTTCCTTCCTCCCTCCCTCCCTTCTTTCCTTTTCCCCATCTCTATTTCCTTCCTGTTCTCTTTATCTCTCCTTCCCTTTCTCCCTCCCTCCCCTCCACTTAGGGCTCCCCAAATGCCGTGTGTGTGTGGGGGGGGGTGAGGGTGACACCCCACCCCTCCTAATAGCCAACCTCCTTCCACAGCCCCGGAAAGACTCGTTACTCCAATTATCTGGCCTTGTAACAGGAGAAGGGACAGCCCTTCGGGATGGGGCGAGGACGTGGGAAAGAATCTGCAGGCCATACAGGTGGCATTTGAAGATTTAGAGCCCTTGCTCGGATTCCACAGATGCTGCTGGCACTTACAGGGAAGCCCAGAGAAATTTGAAGAACGTCAACACCATAGAGACGGTCGACACCAAGGTTAGTTCCTGGAACACTCATTGAAGGAGAACAAACAATGAATGGTATGTCATGCTGGAGAACAAACCAGTCTTCCTTCAGCTTCTCTCCGAGGTTTTACACCCCTGTAAGGTTTCAAGGATGTGCCCAGCTGGTTCTCCTAGAGAGAGAAGGTCCATCCATGGACCATAAGGATGCTCCTCTTCTATTGCCTCTCCATGTCGATGAGGGCAGAGATGCCCCATCCTGGTTTCTTCCAGAATGATGGGCCTTGTTGTCCTGAGCACCCGTTCAAGGTTCATTTGCTCTGTAGAAGGACCTCTTGAAGACTCTTCACTGGAGACATCATGGCCCCAGCTTAGACCTCTTGCAACAGGGCGCCATCTTGTGGCGATCTGGTGGGAAACCAGGTTTTTGCCGTTTGAGAAGTTCTCGGGGAGTTTGGGAGGAGGGCTCCGGGCTCTCACTAATTTGCAGCTGGCAAAAACACCCTTGGTCTCCCTCGTCTGCGGGCCGGCCCAGGGAAATTCGCCAGCACACCAGATATCATGACATATATCCATCAATCTGTCTCGATCCATCGTCTCCGAGAAAAAGAAGTTTCTTTCCATTCTGCCAAATGATTTTCTTGACCGAGCCCCGTTTTCCATCTACATATTAACCCAATCCAATCTTGCTTAGCTTCCAAACCCAGATAAGGTGGGTTATTTATATTTTACTCACCAGCTCTCTTCTCTATAATTTCTGTTGCCTTCTCTTACATCTCAAAATAATGTCCTGGGTTTGCATGGCATAATGAAGAAAAAAACATATCTAGCTAGATTGCTAGACTCCTTAAGGAAACAAACAAAACCCCAACTCTAGCAATCAACATCCAGATAAGCAGGGATTAATACCAGACAAACGATCAAGTAGAAAACAATACCCTAGATAAGAAGGGATTAACACCAGAGAAACAATTAAGCAGAAAACAATAACCTAATCAAGGAATTACCAAGGAGAAAACCACACCCTCATCGACATTGGCAAGACAAGCTATTGTACATAAACTATGGAGGGGGGGGAACAAACCTTACACCCCTTCACACTGATACTGTTACCTAGTTGGGTCCTGCAACGTCTGCAAGAGACCAGCCAAGCTCAGAAAGCCCCAAGGACCCTATTGAAAATCTGGAAGTACACCCCTCTTAAAAAACTTGGTCAAGGTTGAAAAACGTTGTCTTAGAAGGAGGAAGGATCTCTCACGCGGTAAGATATTACTGTGTCAATGGGGCGTCGCGTGCATGATGATGTCATGACAAAGATGGCATCATTATGGCTTCTAGCATACACTCATGCTCCTACGGCAGTTAATCAGGCCGGGCATTGACTCAGAGGTGGGATTCAGCCGGTTCTGACCCGTTTTGGAGAACCGGTAGTGGAAATTTTGAGTACTTTGGAGAACTGGCAAATCCCACCTCTGACTGGCCCCGCCAACCCCATCTGTTCTCTGCCTCCCATCGAGTCCCAGCTGATCGGCTGGGTCTCCTTTGGTTGCCCTGCACAGGAGAACGGAGCTGGAAAGCAGGTTAGTGGGGTGGGAAGGGAATGGGGATTTTGCAGTAATCTTCCCCTGTCACGCTCACCAAGCCACGTCATGCCCACCAAGCCAGGCCCACAGAACCAGTAGTAAAATTTTTTTGAATCCAACCATTGCACTGACTCATCCCTAGATAAAAAGCCAATTCTGAGGCAGGCGAAATCATTGGAGAACTAAATTATATGAACCCTTTCCTAGCCATTAAAGGTCATTATTTTAATTAATTTCTCTCTCTCTCTCTCTCTCTCTCTCCCTCCCTCCCTCCTAAAATGTCTGCCTTGTGGCCCTGGAGCATTGCTGAAGAATAAAAGCAATTCAACAGACTAAGGCAGAGCCAAAATTTCATTATGCTGCTGATAATCAGTGCAATTTATTCCTGCATAAAATTAAAAGAAACGATTGCGCCTTCAGACAAAGCATCCATACAGGTAATTCTCGACTTAGGACCACCATTGAACCCGAAATTTCTATTGCTAAGCGAAACATTAGTCCAGTCAATTTTGCTCCATTTTATGACCTGTCTTGCCACGGTTGTTAAGTGAATCAGATAACAGATAACAGATAACCAGAGTTGGAAGGGACCTTGTAGGTCATCTAGTCCAACCCCCTGCCCATGCAGGAGATCCTACACCATTTCTGACAGATGGGAGTCCAATCTCTTCTTAAAAGTTTCCAGGGATGAAGCTCCCACAACTTCTGAAGGCAACTTCTGTTCCATGGGTCGATTGTCCTCACTGTCAGAAAGTTTCTCCTTATTTCCAGGTTGAACCTCTGTAGTAATAGTAGCGGGACACCAGCATGATTAAAAGTGGGTTGTATTATTAATATTAACAGTGCATTAAAATATATTGTTGAATTTAAAACTTTTAAGGATTAGAAATTGCGGGGATTTTGTGATATAATCCCAGGATTGACTGACTTTGGTTAATATTTGGTCTGATTAGTAGTTTGGGTTATATGAGGATATTGAAAGTATGGTGTAATAATGAGTAATTTTTAAAATATTAAATATAAGTGACTTAATAGGGGATGGTGAAAAGAAATGTTTAAATGAAGTAATGGAAAAAATGAGAAAGAACTATCAAGAGAGAATGGTATTGTTGAAGTTGGAAGATTAGGATTATATATACTTATTTGTATTGTCATTGTTAGCATTGTTTAAAAAGGACATTGGCCCAGTCAACGCAGTGTCCACAAAATATGTATGCTGTGGAAGGAAAAGTGTAAATAAATATAATTTTTTTTTTTAAAAAAGTGAGAGACGAAAACAGATTTAAACTGGTGCTTTAACCCATAGAAAGCTTTTCAAACAAGTCGCTTTCGTATTGAAAAAATAATCGGAATTATTTTTTTTTCCCCCTTCGTACCAAAAATTGGGTTATCTAACCCAAACAGCTGCAGGTTTCTTAATTATGCACCGCTATTGTCACCAGCAGGGCTTACGCAAATTGCTTGGCGTGGGAAGTGTTGGGGAAAAAAAATCTTTTTTTAGAGGATGTTAATTGGATCATGAACAAGAGGCGGGATGTTTTTCTCTCTGTTTTTTCCCCCCTCTCTTTTTCTGCTTGTGTTTTTTTAAAGTATTTCTCCTTTTGCAGAAAGCCTGGCTGAGTCTACCTGAAATACAGAGAAGGAAAGGGGAAATAAGCAATGGAGCTTCCAGGAAAAATGCCTCTTGTTAAACTGCTAAGGACTCGTTCAGTCCTTGAGTAGAGCTAATTCTCGGCTTACAACCACAATTGAGCCCAAAATGTATGTTGTTAAGGGACAAATTTGTTAAGTGACTTCTGCCCCGTGTTGAGACTTTTCTTGCCACCTTTGTTAAGGGAAGCAATGCAGTCGTTAAAATTATTAACACGGTTGTTAAGTGAATCTGGCTTTCCTATTGATTCCGCTTGTCGGAAGGCTGCAAAACGGAATGACAAAACCCTGGGACATTGCAACCATCATAACTGTGGGTCAGTTGCCAAGGGTCTGAATTTTGATTATCGAGTCTGTCATCTGCACCTCTGTAACTGTCTGGTTTGGCTCTGCAACCCAACAGGACAGGCACAGACTTCAGAGAGTAATTAGGACTGCAGGAAAAACAATGGCTACCAACCTGCCTTCCATGGAGGACCTGTATACTGCACAAATCAAAAAGAGGGCTGTGAAAATACCTACAGGCCCCTCACATCCTGGACATAAACTGTTTCAACTCCTACCCTCAAAACAACACTATAGAGCACTGCACACCAGAACAACTTGACACAAGGACATTTTTTCCCCCAAATGCCATCACTCTGCTAAACAAATAATTCCCTCAACACTGTCCAACTATTTACAAAGTCTGCATTACTATTACTATTAATCTTCTCATCACTCCTTATCACCCATCTCCTCCCACTTGTGACTGTACGACTGTAATGTCGTTTGTATCCTTACGATTTATATTGACGGTTTCCTAGTATGATTTGATTGCTTATTGTACCCTATGACTATTATTAAGTGTTGTACCTGATGATTCTTGACTCTTGACGAATGTATCTTTTCTTTTATGTACATTTGCACCAAGACAAATTCCTTGTGTGTCCAATTACACTTGGCCAATAAAGAATTCTATTCTATTCTATTCTATTCTATTCTATTCTATTCTATTCTATTCTATTCTATTCTATTCTATTCATTCTATTCTATTCTATTCTATTCTATTCTATTCTCTATTCTATTCTATTCTATTTTCTATTCTATTCTATTCTATTCTTTTTCTATTTCTGTTCTATTCTCTCTTCTCTTCTCTTCTATTTTCTCATCTCTTCTATATTCTATTCTATTCTATTTTCTATTCTATTCTATTCTATTCTATTCTATTCTATTCTATTCTATTCTATTCTATTCTATTGTATTCTATTCTATTCTAATCATGTGACCGAGGAGATGCCGCAGTGGTCATAAGCGTGAAAAACAGTCCTAAGTCACTTTTTTCAGTGCTGTTGTAACTTTGAGCAGTCATTAAACAAAACTGTTGTAAGTCAAGGACTATCTGTAATTTAAAATAAAGGGTTTGGAGCTTCATAGCAACGGGTTCAAACCACTTCCTAGGATGTTTACCACACAAATACCAAGGAATATGGTCATTTGCTCTTTTACAATAAGAAGGCTCTGTTCAGTAACCAGTTTAACTTGCGCTGCTGTATAATTTGAACAAGTTTAATTTGCATTTAGCTGGGTTTGGCTGGTCTTGGAAAGGTACGCAGGGTTGTGCCTCCAATTGATTTCACAAAGAGAAAACTATTCCCCCATCCCCCCAAGAAATATTAAATCCATTACAGTGCAGCTTATGTAACAGTTTTTTTTCCTCCTGGGCAAATATATGCAGAATTAGCCAAATTGAGTACTGTACTCAAGAATCATATTCACATACTAATATTTAATTAGAATAGAATAGAGCTGGAAGGGATCTTGAAGGTCTTCTAGTCCAGCCCCCTTCTCAAGCAGAAGAACCTATAATATTTCAGATAAGTGACTGTTTAGTCTCTTCTTACAAACCTCCAGTGATGGAGCACCCACAATTTCTGAAGGCAAATTGTTCCACCGGTTAATTGCTCTCCCTCTTAGGGAGTTTCTCCTTAATTCCAGGTCGCTTCTCTCTTTGATTAGTTTCCATTTATTGTTTCTTGTCTTGCCTTCTGGTGCTTTGGAAAATAAATTGACCCCCTCCTCTTTGTGGCAGCCTCTCAAATACTGCAACACTACTATTATGTCACCCCTAATTCTTCTTTTCTTTAGACTAGGCAGACCCAAAAACCTGCAGCTGTTCCTCATATGGTTTAGTCTCCAGGCCTTTGATCATCTTAGTTGCTCTATTTTATTTGATTATTAATTTAATTTATCATCTTATTTATATGTCAGGTTGCCCAAGATAGAAATTGGGACAGGGGCTGTGACTAAAAGAACACCAGTCATTCATTTACCCTTAACTCCAAGCTCTTGCAGGCACCAGTTAAGATAAGGAAAAAGAGTTAAATGATAAGAATGGGTGTTTTGCATTTTTCCCTTTATCCTTCCCACATCCTTTCCTTCTGTGTTATGTTTTCCGGTCTGCAAATCTCCCTTGACTTATCAGTTGCTTTATTTATTTATTTTAAAAATCAAGCTTATTAAGGAAATAGCCGTAGAATAAAGTGCAGAAATAAAACATCACACACACCCCTGAGCATGCACAGAGCGCATTTGGAAGGTTTGAATCAGGGCAGTCTCAAAAAGCCTTTTTTTTTCCTGTTCCAGGCCCGCCCTCGCTCTTATCCGATTGGTGGCGCCTCCTGCCAATTATAAATCTCAGCCGCCAACTCTATACTGTCCCCTCCCTCCTTGGAGTGAAGATGAAAAAAAAAAAAAGGTGCAACATTTTAATTGCTCGCTTCTCCTGCCAATCTGGGCAACCAAAGCCCGCCTCTTGAAGCTTCACCTTCTTCCCCCCCCCCCTCACGCGCTGCTGTCTTAACGCGGAGGAGGCGGGCCCACGCCTCCGGTTGGCTGCGACGCGGCTGTCACTCCACGGCGGACTCCCACCCCCGCCGCGCTGGGGCGCCCCCGCCTCCTCGGGGAGCGGATCCCGCGCCGATTGGCGCGCCGGCCAGCCAATCCGTCTCTGGCGACCAATCCCCGCGTCGCCCTCTCTCAGGTAACCCGGAAGATGGCGGCGGCGGCGGCGGCGACGGCGGGGACGAGGCGAGGTGCCGTTGCCGGCCGTGCCGCGTGAGGGAAACGGCGGCGTCTCCAGCGGGCCTCCCTCCTCGGCCTTCTCCTCCTCCTCCTCCTGCTGCTGCTGCTGCTGCTTTGCGCCGTCGTTCTCCGGCGGGAACCCATGCCGGCCCCTCCGAGGAGCCCCGCGGGCTGAGGCGAGACAGGCCTGGCCGCGCTGAGGACTCGGCTGGAGCCTCCTCTGAGGCGGCGGAGGGATGTCGGGCCAGCTGCTGCTCCCCGGGCTCGGCTGGGGGGGCCTCAGACTCTTCTGCTTGTGGCTGGGCAGCGGGCAGGCGGCTCCGCTGCCCCCGGCAGGGCCAGGTGAGAATCGATCAATCAAAAATAGAGCTGGAAGGGACCCTGGAGGTCTTCTAGTCCAACCCCTAAAGCCGGGAGGGGCGGAAAGACCCCCTCCTCAGGGAGAGAGGCAGGGCGGGGGGAGGGGAAGCGCGTTTGAGGAGGGGCGGGGATTGGGTTGCCCCCCCCCCCAGCCCTGACCCCCCCCTTTCCCCCCCCCCCCCCCAGCCTGGCCTACCTGGCAGGGTTGTTGTGAGCCCTCAAAGGCCGGGGGGGGGAAGTGAGGCGGGGGTCTGAAGCCCCTGCAAGGAAACCGGCGAGGGGGTGGGTGGTTTCAGTCGAGGGGGTGGGTGACATCAGCAGCTTTTCTTTGAATTCGGTTTTTTCCCCCAGTTTATCCTTATTTATATTTATTTATTATAAGACAAATCTCTTCTGTGGCCAATCACACTTGGCCAATAAAGAATATTCTGTTCTATTCTATATTCTATATTCTATTCCTGTTCTGTTCTCTTATTTCCATTATTTTATTCTGTTCTGTTCTATTCCATTCCATTCTATTCTATATTCTATTCTATATTCTATTCTATTCCTTATTCTATTCTCTATTCTGTCTCTCTGGGATTCGTGGATTCAACCATTCTGGGCCTGGGGGGGGGGGAAATGACCCCAGAGGGGGATGGAGACCTTCAAAGGGGCTCATTTGATTGGTGGTTGTCACGGGGTTGGGTGTGTGTGTGTGTCAGTGTGTGGGGGTGGTGGTAGTGGTGTTATTACTTGTATTCTTTTTATATTGGGATTATATACGGTCCTCCAAAGGGAGTTTTATGGTGTGTAAGCTGCCCACAGTCACTGAAAATGACTGAACGGCCAGAGGAATCCAGTCAATAAGTCCAGCCAATCAATAAATCCAAATCAATAAATATAGCCCTATAAATCCAATAAATAAATATTATTGCCATATCAATCCAATAAGTAAGTAAATAAATAAATATAGCCATATAAATCCAGGGAAGGGAAGGGAAGGGAAGGGAAGGGAAGGGAAGGGAAGGGAAGGAAGGAAGGAAGGAAGGAAGGAAGGAAGGAAGGAAGGAAAAAAGAAAGAAAGATATAGTTCATTTGGGGGAGGGGGGTGTTTTTTCTTTCTCTGGTTGCCATTCCTATTATGGATCTCCTCCTTCTCCACCAGCTTGGAACCTTGCACGGACCCTTTCCCCAAGGCTCCAGCATCCATCCTCCCCACTGTTAAGTGTTGCCCTGGTAGGCCAATATCTCTGGAGAGGGCTGGAATGCAATAATAATTATAATTAATAATAATAATCTGGCTTGGTTTGATTAGTTTCATTTCAAGATCCACTGCTGCTTGTTCTGCCTTCAGGTGCTTTGGGAAATAGGTTGACCAACTCTTCCTTGTGGCAACCCCTCAAATATGGACCGCTGCCATCATATTGAAGCATTTCTGTTTAAACATCTGGACTGAAGGAGACTTCACTGTCTCCTGAGGCAGCCTAGTTCATGGTTAGTCTCACAGGCTTAGGAAATTCTTCCAATCTAAAATAATAGGGAAAGGTGATCATCAAGTCCCACCCCTGCCCTTTGCTTAACAAGTGTCTGGCTAGTCTCTGTTTAAACATCTGTATTTCCCAAGGTAGTCTTTTCCATTATGAAATAGCTGACCGTCATGACATTCTTCCAGATGTTCAACTTTCTGTTTTAAGTCCTTGGCCTCTTAACCTGCTTTCATGTCCTCCCTGATCCATTCGTCTGATCCTTTTCTTATGGCACTTCTTCATCATTAACATCCATTTGCTGACCACAATAAGTGATTACAATTCTTTATTTGTATCTTCCATTGGGGTACATCCTAGGAAGTGCACAGCTTGCAAGGGGCTTTGGTAGAAAAAAAAGGAACATGGAAACAGCAAAGAATGTAGGTGTAATATCTCTCTATCTTTCTATCTCTCCGATGTTATATATTTGCAGATGTGTGTGTTGATGTGAGAAAGAAAGAGTCTCACCTTACACGGAAGGGGGAGGGGAAGTGAGGATAAAAGAAAGATTGTTCAGCTCTGCTGTTATAAATGACACTTCGCATATTTTCTAAACAAACCTGAATTTTGGGTAGAAATATCACAGCCTTAAGATTCTTTTTGCATTTTGACCTGCTTTTATGTATTTGTGTGTTGATGTCTAAAAATTACCCAGATAACAAAAATGCTTCATGCCAATAGTGATGGTATGATTTAGTTTGTGAAAAGAGCTATGTTAAGCAGGTTAATTTTTAAAATGCCATGAAACTCTTGACCTCTGAGAATACAAGAGAGATAAATATAGGTACTTATGGGCTATCATCTTCAAATCTTCTCTTACACATGCGTAAAGGCTTTCCTTCACTGGAGCAAGCCTATTGTGTAGGCAAAGGACACAAACATTTAGTAGCACAACATAAAAAAAGGAACTAGAATGGATAAGAATCACTATCTTATCACTATCCTGTCTTGATTCTATTTGTTCTCAGGTATTTAAGAACCCCACAAATCATTCAGTGTCTTTTTGTGTCTAAACCTAGATATTCAGTCTGTGACAAGTTGTGACAAATAACCAGACATAACCATTCTGAATGTTTTTACAAACAACTTATTGGTTATTAACATGCTTTTAGATTTCAAACATTTTATGAAATGGTTCCCCATAGTGATTCAGATGCTAACCAGTCTTAAGGGAAGTAATACAATTGAATCTGTTAGCTTGATTAATTGAGTCATCTTTGTTTTATTAATCTCTAATCTCTGTAAATCTCAGCTCTTGAATAAATTATAATTGCCCTGAGGAGATTATTGTTGTTGTCTGAAGTTTGGTAGAGATCAAAAGTAAGCTTATCCTAATATTTTCCCATCTATCTTTTGCTGCAACTGATGCAACCTTTCGCCTTCCATATTTTTCCCTCGAATTTGGAAGCTATTAGAATGCGGTTCATGAAGTATAAATTCAGCAGGGGCAAAAGGGGATTTTAAAATAACCAAATGGCAACATTTGAAAGAGTTCTTGATATTGTTGGGAGGAGCTTTCAAAATATAGCGTGTGTATATAGGGTAAATATATTGTATTTTGGTTTGTAATGGTAGACATGGGAGCCATGATGTGCAATACCTGAAGTGCATATTTTCGCTCTCGCACTTTCACAGTTTCTGTGTTGAAACAGGAAGTGTGGCTACCTTGAAACTGACTGGTGTTCCTATCCCTTGATAAATTTCCTTCTGCTTTTAAAGTAGAGCGTCATCTTATTTGTAACAAAATTCCCACATACTGTACTAAGACTTTGGTTCTGTGCACCCTTGCTAGATGCCAGCTCCGTTGTTGAACATAACAGCTTTCAAAGTAAATAACAGAATAACAGAACAAACTAAGAGTAGAGGCCTTCTAGTCCAACCTTCTGCTCAGGCAGGAAACCCTATACCACTCCCGACAAATGGTTGCCCAATCTCTCCTTAAAAAATTCCAGTGTTAAAATAGATAGGTTTCAAGAGTAATCGTCCTTAATATATAAAGATTTACAGCCTTACATTTCCATTATTTAAACTGGGACAAGGGCTGTAGTCCTGTTCAGAACTGGATGATGAAATGCATAAACCAGCAAAACACTGAAGGAAGAATTTAAGCAGACTTTTTTTGTCAGTTTTGGTGCCATGCCCCTTGGCTATGCTATTAATAAAAGCTAAGGAAATTTGTTCTTCCTAGTAACTGATTTATCAGAGTCTGTCCTTGCAATCTCAGAATTGAGTGAAGATATCTGCTTTTTTTTTTTTTAGAAAGTCGGTGAATGTGTGGTCAAAGTGTACATTCAGGTGTGAAAGCAAAGCACCTTTGACCTTTGATCTCATGCCATGAGACACAAGTTTTACATTTGGCAAGGAATTAGTTATTACTTTAAAATGTAAAGATCTTCGTTTTGCTTTCCAAGTATACCTGCTTGATGGTCTGAATCAGCGTTTCTCAACCTTGGCAACTTTAAGATCTGCAGAATTGAACTCCCAGAGTTCCCCAGCCAGCCAGGCTGACTGGGGAATTCTGGGACTTGGAAGTTCACATTTGCCAAGTTTGAAAGACACTGATATAAGATGAAACTACTGCAATTGTGTTGCCCTTCTTAAGTCTTCTCAAAGTGGTGGAATCCAGATGTTTTGGCCAACTTCACAGAGTGACAATTAAAGCACCCCCATCTGCCAAACATAAGATTAGCAAGCTTGCCTGACTCTGTGTAGATCTTGTGTATAGATTGAACATTGTGAGCACAAAATACACATACTGTGTGGTAGGAGTAACTTTGCCCCTTCAATTGAAAGTCCTAAAATTTGGGGTACTTTTAGTTCAATTCCAGGTCTTTACGGAATTACAATGACCCACCTTTTCTTTCTGAGCTGTTCCAACTGTTGTTTTCATATATATTTTTCCTCCTCTTTTATTGTGCTTTCTTTGGGGGTTTGGTCTTCAGTATGCAGACAATTTCTTCCTGCTTTCTGTACACAAGGATTTTGTTTCTTGCTACTCCAGTTTTGTTACATACCTCCCTGGGTTCTCACTGCCCTGCATCATTGAACTTACCAGATGTCTTTTTGGTTAGGTTTTAGTGTAATCTTCATGGTTCAGAGTTCTCTCTTTTCTTAAAACATTTTACAGTTCTGTTTTCCCCCATGCCGGGGCAACGTTTGAAATGGAAAATGCAACTTCCAGTAAAATGAAGTGTTATATTATTGCCGTTGTAAGAATGAATGAGAAGGCCCTCCTTTGTTTAACCCCAATCATTAAATGCCTGTGCAAACAGTGAATCTCATAGAGTTAACTGAAAACAGCAAGTCTTAATTTTTGAATTAAATCAGGAAAGTAATATATATAACCAGCCACAAATCTTTTGATGGATTGGCACCTACCTTTTGCTTCATAGGTTATGTACAAATTACACTGCAGGTATCTATCCTGTACCCAACAGGAACAAATATCTCCTCCTCCCTCCCTTTTTTGGCTACTACTTGGAATCTGTTTATTTTTCCCATCTTCTCTCCTTTTGTCCTTGGCAGAGTTGATGAAGGGCTGGTAAAAGGTTCTGTCACAGTGCACTGAAAAATAATTGACCAGATTTCCTGCCCGTTTCATGGGAATCTGGAAACGCAGAAGTGAAAACTCATCTCCAGCTTTTCGGAGGTTTGCACAGCTGCCTTTTGTGGTTTTCTTGTGCTTAACGATTAGAAACATTTAACTGTCCTGCAGATAATAGGTTGCTTATATTAGCCTAGAAGATAGTTGAGAAGCATCCTCCACGGATTTGCTATTTTGAGTTTGCTATATTACTGAGAGATTTAGAATTCAAGATTATCTGGAGCATGGAAAGGGGATAGGGAGGTTTGCCTGATTGCCCCTGAGATTATGACAGAAGTTAAACAGACCAGGAATTGTGTCTGTGGCTTCTTCGGGATTATGATGCAGGAGTTGCCTTTTTTTTTTTTTTTAAGGGAGCTGTCTTTGGTATCATGTTAAACAGTGATTTGGCTATCCTGACTTTATGCAAATTGGCTCCGATTCTGTTTGGATCATTGATGCAATAATCATGTTCATTAGGGAAAGTGAGTTGATTTGATAAAATAGTTTTTGTGATGAGCAAAATCTTTCCAGCAGTGTGGAATATGTCTTGGTTATTCCAGGAGAGGTCAAAAAGCTGCTTTAGAGCTGGGATTGATTTGCATTTGAAGTTCAATTTCCAGACTTGAATCTTTGTGAAACTGGAGTACTTCCTCATTCAAGGGTGGGAGATGGGGAATCTGAACACATTGAAACATGCCAGGTTATAAAAGCTGTATATAAGAGATTTTGAGGACATGTATGTCTGTGGTTTTTTTTTTTTTTAATAGAATAAATCTGGTGGTGATGAGCAAATTCCCTTGGCTTGAATAACCCTACTGGACTTGACTGGCTGATCACCTTCAATATTGGAGGCTCTGATTGGAATTAACACATCTTTTTACATGTACTGCTTTCTGAGTTGAAAGCGGGATTAATAGCTGCGATTATTTTGTTTGTTAAGGGAGAGGCAAGGTGACTTAGCAATTTCAGATTGGGTGTGATGTAATTGTGGCACACTCTTTCCCTGTTCTTCTAGCTAGTTAATTTCCGGCTTTGCTGGTACTCCTACAAATAGGCCTCAAATAACCATTTGTTTAACTTCTGATTGTACAGTTGCATGATGATCATATGTTGTGCCTGTGTACAGAGCTCCTTCTCTCTTTCAGGACGCCACTTTTCAAATTATTATTTTGTCTCTGTGCAAGAGTAACATTGGCACTATATTAAAACTTACCTGGCTAACATTTAAAGAAGTATTTCCAAGATGAAGACTCAGAATAATTCTTAGAGATAGAGAAGAACGTTCATTTTGGATACGTCCAGGTTGAAATGGCATTGGCAATCATAAAAAGTGTTGCATGTAACAATCCATTTTTCAGAGTGTGCATTATTTGCTAAAAGTGAATTTATTCATTAATAGGAAAAAAGCATATATTTCTAACCAATGAAAAGCCCAAGAAAACAAGCCCAAGAGGAATTTGGAGCTGGGACACTTTAAAAAAAAACGAGTGGGTATCATAGGTAGGCCTCCTGGAGTGACTGTACAACAACCACTCACAGTTATGACGTTGATGAAAAGAGTAATTTTGTGACTAATCTTCAAATTGCTTTATAAAGCAAAGAAGCTGAAGTGAGATAATAAACAAATGCACTGTTTCGCTTAGCAGCCAGTTCTCTTTAAGTTCAATTTGCCAGCCCCGGTTGTGGTTGCTAAATGAGGACGATCTGTGACAGACAGTTCATCTCACTTAAGTATATTGAAAGAGAAAACCCTTAGCTAGGCCTTGGATCTTAGGAATTAAATTGGAAACTGCCATCCATCTTTCAAGGACCCTGGCACTTCAGTGTCCCAAAAATGATTTTTCAGGAGGCAACTGGACTTTCTTCTTCTTGTTGTTGTTTTTTGAAGACATTTTGCTTCTCATCCAAGAAGCTTCTTCAGCTCTGACCGGATGGGTGGGGAATGGAAGGATATATATTCCTTGCAGACAGCTGGTCAGAGCGAAACGTCTTCAGAGAAAAAAAACCAGAAAGCCCAGATGCCTCCTAAAAAAGCATCTTTGGTGACAACAGGTGACCTGTATGACTAAGAATCTCCATAGCCTTCTGGCACCTTAATGTTTAGCTCCACGAAGATCCAAGCCACCATGATGAAGGAAGTCTTCAAGAACAGCCCCTTTGATGTCTCCTTTTTTTGAGTCAAACTCCGTACGCCAACTCTTAACAAGCGAGGTCAAGCATCCTCATGGCCTCCTGTCCAAGCAGCCTGGATAAAATTGCAGCGGGAACGTCTTTCTCCCAGTAGCCAGAAAGGTAACCAAGATAAAGAAAGCCGATCCTTCTCAGGTTCAGGCACGCTCGCTTAAAAATTAATTTACATTCATGACTTTGCTTGTGTTTTGGGATGGCTTCTAGCGCCCCATGAGGCATGCCTGTATAAGCATGTCTCTCAGAGACCCTCAAGGCCAATACAGTATGCAGATGAAGTAGAGGTTAAAGGCTTGCTCTTTGATCTTTTGGGGGTGATCTCCAACTCAACCACTTTAGAAGGGAGCTGTACGCCCTTGTTCTCTCCCAGTTTTCAGGAGAACATCTTAGCCCTCCGCTGTGATTGTTCAGTAGTTCAATTCTTCTGCTTTTGAGATTCCCACCTCCCTTCTGTCAAGTCAGGGCTGTCGTTTTATTCTTGGTGAGGTTTCTTACCCAGCATGGTGTGTGTGTGTGTGTGTGTGTGTGTGTGTGTGTCTCCCTGTACAGATTATCCTCGACATACGACCACAGTTGAATCCCAGATTCCTGCTGCTAAGCGAAACATTCATTAACTGAATTTTGCCCCCATTTTATGACCGTTCTTGCCACAGTTGTTAAGTGAGTCCCTGAAGTTTTTACATGAATATCACAGTGGTTAAGTAAATCTGGCTTCCTTCCCCATCGACGTTGCTTGTCCGAAGGTCCCAAATGGGGATCGTGTGAAATTTGAGTCAGTTGCCAAGTGGGCAAATTTTGATCACGTGACCACAGGGGGTGCTGCAACGGTCGTAAGTGTGAAAAACAGTCATAAGTCACTTTTTTCAGCACTGTGTAACTTTGAACAGTCACTAAATGAACTGCTATAAATGGAGGACTGCCTGTATGTTGTGAGCCTTTATGGCCAGCCTAAAGTGTAGATTTTTTTTTAAATTGCTATATTAAAATGTTGAACTGGTTTTTGAAGAAAAATACATAAAGTTCAGACAACTTCATTGGCATTTATTGTAGTAGTCCTTACTGTTGTAGTCCTCGACTTACAACAGTTCACTTAGTGACAGTTCAAAGTTACAACACCACTGAAAAAACGGACTTATGACCATTTTTCACACTTAACGACCTATGAGGCATCCCCATGGTGATTTACATTCAGATTCTTGGCAACTGACTCATATTTATGACGGTTGCAGTGCCTCGGGGTCACGTGATCCCCTTTTGCGACCTTCTGGCAAGCGAAGTCCGTAGGGAAGCCAGCTCCACTTAACGACCATCTGACTAATTTTAACAATTGCCGTGATTCGCTTAACAAATGTGGCAAGAAAGGTTGTAAAATGGGGCAAACTCAGCAAATTTCTCAGCAACCTGTATTCTGGGCTTAGTTGTGGTTGTAAGGCAAGGATACCTGTACATTATTATTATTTTTAGGTTGATATTGTTCTTAGGAGATGCTGTATGTATCACAAGGCTCCACTGCTCATTTTGTTGAATTTTCAAAGCACTGTTTTCCACCAAAATATAATTTTGATTCTTCCTAGGTGGAAACAAAGCTATTACTGAACTATTTATTTATTTATTGCCCATTGTATCTGGCTGATAGTTATTTAAAAACTGGAATGTAACCTCAGAATTTAGTCTTTACAGCTTAATTTAGAGTCATTTCATCCCTCTCAGTCTCCTCTATCTTCTGTATAATTTCTTTTAGAGATTCTTATTGATCGTAGGTACTACTCAAAGACTTTGACCTATTGGAGTGGGATTAAAATTCTGTAGCAAAATATGAATACATTTTTATACTTATCGTATTCATCTCATAGTGCTCCTATTACATTTCAAAATAGCTTTTGTTCTAATCAAAACAAATTATAATACTTAGCTAACAGCTTGGCAAAGAAGCTTTAGGCAGTAATTTAAAAATAATTGCCAATGCATGCCATCAGTGGATCCCTCCAAGACATAATAATTAAGAATCTTTTTAGTCTCTGCAGGTGTTATATGTGGAAGACTTATAACTTCTGTTAGTTGAGAGAAAGATGTAATAAATCTTGGACAAAATCCCATCTTCATCTAACCTTTGGTTTAAGGTGTGTCCAGTCAGATGCTGCTAGACGTTCATGGAGAAATCTGTCTTTTCCCAACCTCTGAACAGCTGGAGACATCCTGCTACTGAATGTGGAGATCCTGTTGTGGTTATACCACATGTCTAATTTAGATAATTTGAAAGCCGTTCACGTGTAATAACTTGCTTCTAGTGCAAGATATTCTATGGTTGATTTAAAGCATATAACCCATTTTATGCCCAGGACAACAAACAAACAGTAAAAGGATATCCACGCAAAATTTTGTCTGCTAGCGATAATCTAGTTGACAGGCTGCAAGAAGGAACAATGAAGAAATCCAAGTGCTAATTATTGTGTTAAATTAGAAGTGTGCATAGGAAGGAGAATTGTCACAAATCAAAAGCCGTAAATTGAGGTTCACTGATCCTTAAAACCTGATCGCTTATTATTTATGCTGTCTTCCTTACAAAAAGATTCCTTAAATATGCCAGCAAGTGGGGATTTATTACCCAAGTAAATTATGAGAAATGTTTAAATTATTTTTCCCCTAAAGCCTGCAGTGTTTGCTGTGCTATATAGTGCCCTAAACCACATTAATGTTAAGTCCCATTTATCTTCCAGGAGAAGAGACAGCCTTTGAAATTTCCTACTCCTTGGTGGTTCTTTCTGCCGGCGGCCTCTTAGTTTTGATACTACTTCTTGTAAACTGTATCTCCTGCTGTAAGGATCAAGAGATTAACTTCAAGGTGAGTAGTATCAAGAACTCCTTTTGTTCATTGTACAGGTAGTCCTGAACCACAAATTGACTGAGCCCAAAACTTTCTGTTCCTAAGCAAGGCACTTATTAAGTGAGTGAGTTTTGCCTCGTTTTACAACCTTCCTTGTCACGGATGTTAAGCGAACCATTGCCATCGTTAAATTAGTAACACGCTTATTAAGTGGCTTTCCCCATTGACTTTGCTCCTCAGAAGGTCGCAAGGGACCGCCCCCCCCCCCGTAAATGTGAGTCAGTGTCGTCGTAACTTTGAACAGTCACTCAGTGAACCTGTGTACATTCATGTAGGGGGAAAAAGCGAAGCAAAATCTTTTTGACAGCCATACCCATGTACCACTTAGGCTATGCATATATTTTTAGTGTTAACTTATGGTTGGTTTGGAGTTATTTTTGTGCTATGGTGAGGCGTGCTTTGCATCTCGATGCTGTGTTTTAGCCGTTCATTGCTATTCTTGTATCTTAAAATGTGTAAGAACCTTTGGAAATTATACGGCAGTTAAAAATCATTCTTTTAGCAAAGGAAACACATTTATCTTATCTCAGATAAATGTGTTTCACAGTGATTTTGATCCTGTGTCTATTATGCTATGCTGTAAGCCCCCCATTTGACACAGGACTGTCAACAAATAAATTTCATAAAAAATAAAAAATAAACAAATGTATTGAAATTATAAGATCTGCTGCCTCTGCAAATATAGGTACTGACATGAGGGGTCCTTGGTACTCTCTGAGCCTGGTTGTTTTCTTGCAGATGTTTCATTACCCAAACCAGGTAACATCATCAGTTCTTGAAGGGAGACAGAGAGCAAACCCCACTCCTTTCTAGCACTGATGATGTTACCTAGTCTGGGTAATGAAATGCCTGCAAGAAAACAGCCAAGCTCAGAGAACACCAAGGACCCCTCATGTCAACCCTGAGCTACAAATATTCTCCTTTATAGGTACTAACCTCACAAAGGATAAGGTATCTCTGGATGGCTGAACATCTGTTTCTAGTAGTCCTAACTAGTGCGGGAGGTGAACCGTTGATGTTTACCAGCATCTGGGAGGCCACTGTATTCAAGAAATACATCATGATGTGTTGAATGAAACACTCTACATCAAGGTTCTCAGCCTTAGCAATCTTAAAATGTGTGAACTTCAGGGCTGGCTGGAAAATTCTGGGAGCTGAAGTCTACATGTCTTAAAATTGCTGAGGTTGAGAAACACTGCCCTAAGCAAACCCAAAGTTGACTAATCTTTTTCTTAACAAAAGAATAATGTGTAATTCTTCTATAAAACATGGCATTATAGCATTAGTAATTGGCTTAGGAGCGTTTGATGTCTGAGATCTATGTAGTGTTGCAACTGGGTTTGCAGTATAAACTGGGTTTGGCTTGTCATATGCAAATCAAGCTCTTTGCGTAGGGCATGTCTCTGTTAGTCTGCTAATCTCTCTGTCTTCGTAGGAATTTGAAGACAATTTTGATGATGAACTAGACTTCACCCCACCCGCAGAAGACACCCCGACAATTCAGTCTCCAGCGGAAGTGTTTACCCTTAGGGTACCCAGTGTTTCTCTCCCAGCTCCATCCCAATTCCAACTTCCAACAGGTATGAACATCGTCCCAATCCGATAATTGCCTTTCCTCTCCTGTTCCCTCCGGTATGCCATCACGGCACCGGTTGGTTCTCCGATATTTCTTCTTGCTATTCGAGGCACAGATTCCATCTTGGGTATGCTCGCGAGAGGGAGGCATGCTTACTTTTGAGGTTTTGAGGCTGTTGTGCCCCCAGCACAGGGTCTTGTTACAATCATTGGCGCGGATACAACGTGGAGGATGACTTGATCAAACAGTTCGTTAAACACTGTGGATGTCTAATACTTAAACATTGTGGATGTGCCTTTTAAGAAATCTCATTTAACTTGAAAGGATGGTCGTTAAATCTGTTTGAGTTCAGTGTGGTTTTACCCTCCAGTATACCCTGTTGGGTGGTGGAGACAGAAGCGGAAGTTGCTTTTTTTCTAAGCCTGAATGAGATCAGGTTTGGCGGATAGGAAATTTGCCTCTATTTTGTTTGGGATTTTATACCTTGATGAAAGTCACAGTGAGGAGGTGTGCCTCAGCTACTGAAATCACTTGATCTCTCCTGGAAATGTTCATGAAGCTGGACGCCATGTTCATAACTACACAAAGGGCGTTTGGAATGGTGGGGAGGTCTTTCTAACACAGGAAAAAGAAGCTGAGGACCATTGTCTTTGCATTTGCAGAACATGCAAGGATAGCTAAAGTAAAGCGGTGTAGGACCCCGCTATGATCTCAGTATATTGTATGAAACAGGCCATTGTGCTACACCATAATATAGAATATTTGAGCATTATATAATTACAATTATTATGTTACGTTAACTGTTTAATTAGAATTTAGAGTTCAATGTGCTACATCACGTCAGTCTCAGTAAATATAGAATGGAATGGAGTGGAATGAAATAGAATAGAATAGAATAGAATAGAATAGAATAGAATAGAATAGAATAGAATAGAATAGAATAGAATAGCTTGACTCCCTCTTTTCCTACTCGGTGGAATCAGAATGGTTTGATTCAGAATGTCATTGGTAGAGCTGCTTACTGTACACAGAAGGAATACAAATATTGGGTTGTATCCAGTGGCCTCATTTCACTGGCAGATGCTGTTACCTCAACAGAACAATTTCTAATCTCACTACATATCTCAAAGCAGATGTTGGAAAGGAGACATGGAGAATGCCAGGAAGTCTGTTCAAACAACATTCAGTGTGGCTTCAAATTACTGGATAGGGTAGGATAGGACATGACAGGACAAATATGATTTTGTCCTGCTGTATTGTAACATAAGAGTTACATTGGGTTTCTCTGAAAAATTGTTTATCTAGCCAGATAAAATTTTAATACTTCTTTTAATGTGTTTTCTTTCTTTCTATCACAGAAGACCTGAAATCTCAGGTTGCTCGTCAGAATTTAAATTATATCCAAGAAATAGGAAATGGCTGGTTTGGAAAGGTAAGAAATCTGTGCCCTGAGTATTACAATGCTTCTGTTCATTTATCTGTCACTTAAAATATTTTTAGTGGTAAAAGTGAGCCCACCGCAACAAATCTCTTGAATCAGTTTTGAAGTATAAGCTGGCCATCTTCGCCATAAGAAGCTTTAGAGGAGGGATAATCCAAGCTTGGCAACCTTTAACACCTGTGGACTTCAACTCCCAGAATTCCCCAGCCAGCCATGCATGCCAGGATTGTTCTTCTCTTTGAAGCGGAACTGAGGTTTGATTCTTTCGCTTTTCAGGTTCTGCTGGGGGAAGTTTACACTGGCACTAGTGTAACCAGAGTCATCGTGAAGGAGTTAAAAGCCAGTGCCAGCCCCAAGGAGCAGGAGCGGTTTTTGAGACATGGGGAGCCATATTTGTGAGTAGCCCCTTGGGCCTTTGCTAAGGATACATTTGGAGCGAGTAGGACTGCGGCAATGAACCTTGGCCTCCCCAACCTGGCACTTCTTCCATTCCCAAAAAATCTCAAGCCAGGTTTAATTGTGGGAAGATGAGCCAAGAGTTCTGGTTAGTTAACATTTGGGAATAGGAGGACGTATAGATGTTTGCTAATGGCATTCACACCTGCAAAATGTTTCATTGTGTTCAGTTTCAAATGTTTTCCAATACATCAGCAGACTGAGAATTATACTCCTTTCTCTCCCCCCCCCCTCCACCCAAGTTTCAATGTCACGAGCCACAAATACAAACAAATTGTTCCTGATCTTAATTTTTCTTGTCTGGACTTTTCTTTACAGTATCCTTCAGCATCCCAATATTCTCCACTGTACCGGCCAATATGTGGAAGCCATTCCTTATCTGTTGGTATTTGAATTTTGTGACCTGGTGAGTAAATGAAACCTCAGTTCAAGAACCGTTAGAAATTCTGCAAATTTGAGGAAGGTCCTTTTTTTATTTTCTTCTCCTGGAGCAGTGAGCTGGGGAAGGAAGCACCATTGGGTGATAGCCTTAGGTGAGAGGAATGCCAAATGACCTGTTGCTCTTGTCCATGGCTTCATCTGAACCCTGGCTTGCATTTCAGGTAGCTAGAATAAACAAGACAAGTCAACAATAGAAACAATTAACTGGTCTGATAAAAAAGAATAAAGGTCAGTTGGAGATCTGCTAAGGTAGAGGTTATTTTGCAAGGCAGATTGGTCTTCTAACATCTTTTTAATGTTTCAATACATTTGCATGCAAACAGAATGTATTACAATCATTATTCAGCGACATGATAGGGCAGTTGCATTTCCTAGCAAAGCTACCTCCATTCCAGATTCATCTCTCTCTCTCTCTCTCCCTCCCCCCCCCCTCCCCAGACCTCTGTCTGAAATACACAAATCTAGGCCGCTCTGCCCTCTTTATACTAATTCTGTAATGATTTCTTGCATCTCTGGAGATATACAGTACTAATTATTTTTCATTTAATTTCCTGGCCTCTGAGGGAGGGTGACAGAGATTGTGTAAAATAAACTGGCATTATCTTTTTTTTTTTTAATCCCCTTCTGGTGAAAAATGCCTACTGCTTGGAGATACTTTATTTGCAAAATACGGTTCTGATAATTCAGCTCGTTCGCAAGAAGCTTTGGCGTATTAAACCTAAAAGAAAGCTCTTTCTTAATGTTCTTAATATTAAATAGCAGCAGAAACCACAGTGATCCTGGACTTTGATTCTGTGCACGTGATTCATACAAGGACTTTGCTTCTCAGGACATAATGTGATGCAATAAACTTTGCATACGAAGGGGCTGGAGTCCCATAAGCACACCTGCTCTTTTAATTATGGCCATTGGAAGAAATTGCTGTGGTGCTGTCTGTTTTAGTCAAATTCAAGCTTGGAAGCGGAAGAACATAATATACAGCAGCTGCGAAAACACTTAGCTCGTTGCACATATGTGAGAAGGGTGTAGCTTTTGAAGTGATAAAAGGAGTGGGAGGTGATGGTAGTGTTAATTTGCATTTGTGCCCCTCAGCCCTACGAACACGTACATTTATAGCTGCAGCTACACGCAAGAACATTCGTAAAATGAGGTGGTAAAATATTCCTCTGACTTAAGCAGATGAGTCCTGGTTACTTGGCTATACAATCATATTCCCACGTGGCAGTTGGTGTTGGCCTTGTAGAGTGGTTGAAACAGAATTTCGGAGTGGTAAACACGGCCTGCTTTGTCATCATTAGTGAGATGTTCTGATTTATCTGGGTCTAATTAATTTATCTAGATATCTGGTGATGATGTGGTTACCCATTTGGTTGTGTCGGACCCTTGGGTGATTCTGTGGATCAGGTCTCACCACATCTTCCAGTCTTGCACTGCTTCTTTGAGTTGTCACCAATGTTCTTTGATTGCCTGATTTCCTTTTACTGCTAACTCCTCTTCCAAACATTACTGTTTTCCCCAGTGAATTCCCCCCCTATGATATGGCCAAAATAAGTGAGATGCAGTTTTGTGATTTTGCTTTAATGCAATACCAGGGATTTTCAATTCAATGTATAGAATGTGAAGGACCATGTGTTTATGTTTATTTTCATAGTCATAATGTACACTGAAGATGGAATTTAATTTCGTTGTACAGGTGCAATGACAATAAAGTAAAGTAAACTAAACTTTCTAGAGACATGTCTGGTGTTATGAGCCATGGTGGCACAGTGGTTAGAATGCAGTATTGCAGGCTAATTCTGCTGACTGTCGAGTGCCAGCAGTTTAGCAGTTCGAATCTCACCAGGCTCAAGGTTGACTCAGCCTTCCCTCCTTCCGAGGTGGGTCAAATGAGGACCCAGATTGTTGGGGGCAAGAGGCTGACTCTGTAAACCACTTAGAGAGGGCTGTAAAGCACTGTGAAGCGATATATGTCTATTGCTCCCTTCCTTCCTTCCTTCCTTCCTTCCTTCCTTCCTTCCTTCCTTCCTTCCTTCCTTCCTTCCATCCATCCATCCATCCATCCATCCATCCATCCATGCAGTATTGCAGGGCTGACTCTGCCCACTGGCAGAAATTCGATCCTGACCGACCCCAGGTTGATTCAGCCTTCCATCCTTCCGAGTTCAGTAAAATGAGGACCCAGATTAGATTGTTGGGGACAAGAGGCTGACTCTGTGAATCGCTTAGAGAGGGCTGGAAAGCCCTGTGAAGTGGTATATAAGTCTTAAATGCTATTGCTATTGCCATGCAATAGCCAATCACCTTGTTAGTCACCTCTTGTTTAGCTATGCCTAAATTAGAGTTTCTGGTCTTTTCTAAATGAGCAATTGCTCTCTACTCTCCTTTTGTCTAGGATGATTGTGTAGTAAGCTTACATGGAACCACTTCATCTATAATTAACTGAGGGTGTTTTGTTTCCTGTCTGTCATCCAGGTTACCCTGGGTTAAAAATAGGGTAGTAACTAGTTTAATAGCAGTAATAAATTAGCTGATGATATGTGGCCAGTCGCCACACCAAATTCCTTGTTGATAGAATGACGAATGATGAGCCGAGATTTGTATTATATAAAGTGATGCTGCTGTTTCTATTGCCAGGTTAGCTTGCTTGGCAAGCCAGTCTGGCTTGTGGAGGAAGTTTCTGGTTTTAGTAACCTGGTACGGAAGGCGGAAAATTAGCTTTTTGGTCTGTGCTGGTGTCCTATTTCTGTTACTACCGATGAGAGAAAGAAAAACAAACAAAAAAAAATTAGAGAAATAAAAAGACGTTCAAATAAAAGATCAAACAAATGTGGAAAAAAGGAAGTTGTAACAGTGCCAGTTTTGGCTGGAGCAATTAGTGCTGTCTCAAAAGATCTGAAAAGCACCGTCCTATAACTTCACGTAGTCGCTAAATGAAATATGAGGCTAAATGAAATGCCTTCCCGAGATGCCCCGATGAGACCTTGACACTGAAGATGCCATGCATGGAGTTGTCAAAGATTAGAAAGATGTCCCTTCAGGCCCTCCGTAGCTAATTAACAAGGATTGCTCTGGAGCTGTTCCCAAGGGAGGCCTTACGTCCTCTGGGACGCCAGTATGCGAAGCAAATACATCCTTGCCCTGCCCGCCTGCCTCTCTGTTTGCTAATGAGAAAGAAAGCCTGTAATTAAATCGAAAAGCAGGGATGTCCCTGCCTGCTGTGCCTTGAGCAGTGATGTCTGAAGGCTATGCCTTTCACCGGGAATTCACCTTTAGCAAATCAGACCGCCTGCTCTCTCAACATACAGAGGCAAGGAAAGGCACATTACAAGGCCCGGCAAAGCTTCAAATTCAGTCTCCAAAAATTGCTTTGGAAGGTGCAAGGACGCACGCGCCTGTAGCCCCTTAAAGCAGTTGTCCCAAAGGTACTTTTCCAAAAGGTCCAAGAGGACTTTCTTCATTTTTGTTTTCCTTGAAGATGTTTCGCTTCTCGTCCAAGGAGCTTCTTTGGCTCTGACTGAACGGTGGAACTGAAGAAGCTTGTTGGATGAGAAGCAAAACGACTTGAAGGGAAAAAAGGGGGAAAAAAGTCCACTTCACCTTTTGGAAAAGCGCCTCCGGGACAAACCAGGACCTCCGTTGACCTTAAAGCAGTTGAGTCTTTTTCTGGAGTTGCATGTGCTTGCTTGGAGGGGTTGCAGAGAAGCACTTTGTTCATGCTCCGAAGCCCTTTTTGCAAGCCACATCTTTGTGTGATTCTTAGCTTCTACAGCTTGTAGGAAAAAAAAAAGCACCTGCTGTACATTTTGATTTTGATGCATTTAGAGTCAAGGCCTCTAAGAAAAGTAACTGGTTTTTAAAAATGAATAAATGGACTTTAGACTTCACAACACGATGGTCCTTAATTTGCAAATCCGTAGCAAGTCCTTTCTTTTTTCCCTCTTCCTTCTGGAAAATTGTCTTTTTTTTTAATCTAGTGTTGCACTGCCCCCTAGTCAGTTCCGTTCAGTGTTTCTTTCACTTTGGTAGCCAGCCTAATATCTTACTAATGGCTTTTTGGCTCCTAGGAAATATTTTAACGTTATTCCGAACCTGGTAACATTTTAAGTCTTCAGACAATTAAAATATTGTTTGAAGTGCTTTTGTGGCTGCAACATGCTGTTTATGTGCCTGGGTTGAAACTTATTTCTCTGGAGCAAATTCTGATTTCATCATGTTATGTTTCTGAATCTAATATTCCCATTTCAAAAGCTTTCAGAAGACTTGAACTATTATTGTGGAACTGCAGAGCCCCAATATAAGCTCTCTTTGCCCAGCGATCACAACTGCTACCTTTCCAACTTACAATTTTTTCCTCTCTTAATTCCTAATCTTTTTTCCTTCCAAAGAAAAGCGGTGGATATACTTTTTCATCTTCCCATAATCTTAAGCCATGTGGTTCATATCTAACTGTGCAGTTTTAACTGCTGGGTGGCTTGAAGCCAGCATGTTTTTGTGTGTCTCCTGCATGGTACCTTAAGGGACTTGAAATTTAATGACAGTGCTCTCTTAAGTACCAGTTTATTTATAACTACTACTAGTGATGTTGTTGATGGGCAGGTACTAAGCTATGTGTTTAGTTGCTGTTTTCTTAAATACCCGTTAACTGCCATTGGCAGGAGAGGCTGTTTATAACCATTCTCAAATTGGTTTTACAGGGTGACGTAAAGACCTATCTTTGCAACGAGCAGGATAACATTAAAGGAGACTCTCAAATAATGCTGCTACAGAGGATGGCCTGTGAGATTGTGGCGGGGCTTGTCACGATGCACAAACACAATTTTGTGCATGGGTGAGTCTTTAAAACCCTGAATACCCTGTAGACTTATATATTAGACTTAGTGAAGTCTAGTGTCATGGAGAGCTGGGGAATTCTGGGAGTTGAAGTCCAGGCTTCTCAGAGATGCTAAGATTGGGGAACATTGCTCCAGATGGTGCTGTTTGCTAAGATTGACCTGAGGTCTCTGACTCAAAGGATACTAAAAGTCCATTTGCAACACAATGCGGATCCTTCAGGTTTAAAATAGTGAGGCAAACATAACTGTTGAATGGCTGTTGCTATGGCACTTCAGAACCAAGCTGAATTTAAAGCTGAAATTTAGCATTGTGATCTCAAAGATAGGTTTAGTAGCATTAGTTACGTTCTTGAATTTTCTCGTTTCATCTTGTGTTGAACTTTTGCTTTTTTTCTCATTGCAATATTCTGGGTTATTTTTTTTTTTTTTTTTTACAGAGATTTAGCTTTAAGGAATTGCTTCCTCACGTCGGATTTAAATGTAAAAATTGGAGATTATGGAATAGGATTCAGTAGGTACAAGGTAAGTCAACACACGTAGAAGTGCTCAGATTAAAAACCCGATTTCCATTTTTATTTAAAACCCTGTTGCTCAGTTGTTGGGATATTTCATGTAGCAGCCAATACATTTATATGTGTACTGATATTGATTTGCAAATGATTATTAGATATTGCCATGCTGCTCTAAAGTATCCCCGTTCTTCCCTTCCTAACTGGTTTGCTGACATTGGTGTATCTTTTGCGTCCGTGTTGACTCAGGGCAACGCTAAGTAAGGTGTGCAAATATATCCCCCCTCCCCTTTCTAATCCTGTCTGGATGCAGCTTAATGAGGCTGGTGCATTTTCCTTCAGGGAAGAAAGATTTCCCTTATTGCTTAATCTACGAAGGCCATATTCCAGAAAATGCTACAAGAATACGGTATGCCCAATAACATTTTTCTGACCGATAGAAGAGAATGTGTGTAGCTCAGGGTTGAACTGTGGGGGTCCTTGGTATTGTGTGAGCTTGGTTGTTTTCTTGCAGACCTTTCATGACCCAACTAGGGAACATCATCAGTGCTAGAAGGAAGACAGAGAGCAAACCCCACTCTTTTTTAGCACTGATGATGTTACCTAGTTGGGTCATGAAAGGTCTGCAAGAAAACAACCAAGCTCAAAGAGCACCATGGATCCCACAGTCCTCCTCCTCCTCCTTCACTCTGCAAATCTCACTCCCTTCTAGTACTGATGATGTTACCTAGTTGGGTCATGAAACATCTGCAAGACAACAACCAAGCCCAGAGAGCACTAAGGAACCCACATGTTCTTTCTGATTTTTTTTTAACTGTTTATAATATTTTTTTCAGTTTTGCAAAAAGCCAGGAAGGGGGAGGGATTTCTAATTCCACTTTCCAATAGTGGAAAAGTCTCTTGTCTAATAGATCCAAGGGCGGGTTCATCTAAACAAATGGAAAGGCATTTGATATGGCCTTCCATTTAAGACGTGGCTTTTGAATGTCTAGGAAGATTACATCGAAACGGATGAAAATAAATTCGTACCCCTCCGGTGGACTGCTCCAGAACTGGTGACCAGCTTTCAGGACCGGCTGTTAACAGCAGAACAGACGAAGTACAGCAACGTCTGGTAGGAAAATGCCAAAGTTATAGGGAGGGGCGGGGAGGAAGAGTGGCTTCATAGATCCCAAAATCAACTAGATGATTCCATAACTTGATGTTCATGAAACCCCAATAGCTCTAACATTTGTCACACTTATCTGACGATGAAAAAATTTCCTGAATTCTAAATACTGGTAAACCAAACTAAACTGCCACTCTAAACAAAATCCCCCTCATAAGGGCATTGTTTTCATCCAGTCCTATAAATTAAGTCTCCCACCCCAGCTGTATTTTAAAACTTAAGACCCTCTACGCTGCAGTTTTTTTGTGATACAGAGAGGTACAACATGAGTCCACTCCTAATATTTCTTCCAGCCTGCTCTCAGGTAGTAAATCCCCATAAAATCTGAACTGTGAGGGGCAAAAAAGCCAGCATTCCATTAGCCCTTTTGTGAACTGACCTCTTACTGAAGTCTCCTCTTTTGGCAGGGCCTTGGGAGTGACACTGTGGGAGCTTTTCAGTGGCGCCGCGAAGCCTTACTCTGAGCTCTCTGATGAGGAGGTTTTGACACAAGTCATCAAAGAAAAACAGACCAAGCTGTCGCAACCACCCCTCGAGCAGCCCTCTTCTGATCGATGGTAAAAACACCACGTTTTTGGCTTTCACGCAAGCTCTGTTATACAATAAGAGTTTCAGAGTGGTTCAGAAAGCTTCAGGCAGTTTCTTAGCCTACAAAGGATGGATGGGTGGATGGGAGGAAAGAAGGGAAGGGAAGGAAAAGAAAGGAGAATGGGGAAGGGAAGAAGGAAAGGAGAAAGGGAAAAGGGAAGGAGGAAGAAAAATGGAAGAGGGGAAGGGGAAAGGGTGGGAGGGAGGAAAGGAAAGGAGAATGGGGAGGAAGCTGAGATCAAGGCCATTTGTGGAGTGTCCCTCCCAGAGTTCAAATTGCTCTCCAATTTGTAATTTTGAAAATTACAGAATATAAACTTGCCAGGTAAAATCACTTCGAAAAGCAAGGTTACTTTAGAAAACTCTTGCAAGAACTCTTGACCTGAAATAGTATCCTTCCCTTGTTAAAAAACAGTATATTTGAAATCTCATCCTCCCAGGTATGAAATCCTGCAGTTCTGCTGGCTGTCTCCGGAAAAGCGAGCCACAGCGGAGGAAGTCCATAAGCTTTTAGTCTATCTCTGCATGCAAAGCCAAAGGGATTCTGTCATTGATCAGGAACAGTGGGACGATCTCAAGCCGAACATTTCAAACCGAGAACCCTTGGGGAGTTCCGCTTTTCCGATCCTGGATCATTTCACCGGCAGCCGATTTGGCCGCGAGATGGAAGAGGTTCTCACCGTAACCGAAACAAGCCGAGGACTCAACTTTGAATACATCTGGGAGGCAGCCAAACACGACCACTTTGAATGTAACCAGTCAAACCCCATTGACACGAAGACTTACACAAACATCTTCTTCCCGGTGGAGGTGTTTGAGAACACGCTGACCGACCAAGGGCCTGGAGCTCAGGTTGAAAGTGGACAGGAAGTTTCCTTACTGGTGCCTGGAGAACTTCCCGTGTTTAACGCCCGTAAACCTTCAATGGGAAGCGATTATTACATCCAGTTAGAAGAAAAAATTGGAGGCCTTGGGAGCATCAACTTTGATCACCAGGTTGATGAGTTGACAACAGAAGTGGACAACCCTGAAGTTCTGAAAGACAAAAATTGTCACGTCGTGGTTCTGGAACACTTTGCTGCTGAATCCAGTACAGACGGGGATATTTTCTGTAATAGTACAGATCCCAAGGAAGAGAATTTACACTGTGTTGGTCTGGTTAGCCCTTCCCAAAACGGTGGTATCACCAAAAACGAACAGCTGGCAAATGGGGTCAATAGACTTGATTTAGCTGACATAAACGAGATCCATCTGGAGCTGGAAGCAATTGCATGCTCAGATCTTGAGGAATCTACCCATGGCTTGCCCAAGAAGGAAAGCTCCCCACCCACTTCTCAAAATGAAGTGGATTACTTGCAAGAAGATACCTCACAGGAATCTAAATTTAGCCAACTGACTTTAGAGGAGCTATCTGATAACTTCCTTTTTCTTCAGGAGAAGAATTTATTAAAGGGGACAACGAGGAACGAAAGTGGTGGCGATCTCCATAGAGACCCAACGGATAAACCAGACCCACCAAATACGAACTCTTTGGGAGTTGAATGTAACATGAGTGGAAAAGTTCATGACACTAAAAAGGACCTTCTTGAGCCACCAGGGACACTTTCTGGTTCCCCTAGGGTTGATAAGCATCTCCTGTTCTCCTTTTCCAGCCCGGAGAAAAACCCTCCTAACAGAGAAGTTGGAGATAACTCTACCAACAATGCTTCTCTCCTTGGAATGGAACAAGTCTCCAAACTCGGTTCAACAGATATCCATTCCACACATGTCAAAAACCAGAGCCCTGGCCTCAGCTCCTGCCCTGGTGTCTCCCTCAATGCTCAAGAAGACAGAGAAGAAAACAAACAGGAACTTCAGCGCAGCAGTAACTCCTGGGAGTTGACCCACCACTTAAACTCCGAGGAACTTGAGCGAGATAACGCCTACGTTCTGAAGGAAAGCGATAGAACTTTTCAAGGTGAAAGGTACAACCCAGAGGGGGGTTGCCTTCCCACAGATCGCATCAGCCATGATAGCCTACTAGAAGACAGTTCATCAGGTTCAACCCCAAGCCTGGGGCAACTGGTAGACACGCCAGACTCGTTTGAGACATTAGACATTCACGAAGTTTTGGAATCCTTTGAACCAGAGAGTCCCCGGAAATGTTTACCCCCCGATAAACCCGCCGATAGCGGCTACGAAACGGAAAACCTAGAATCTCCTGAATGGACGTCCCACCTGGTTGGCAGCGATTCTAGTGAATCACCTGGAGAGCTGGTGCAGGAGAACCCCACGATCATCGTGTCAGCGGATGTAAATTCTTACGCCGACCCGACAAACGTGGGCAATTTTGAAACCACTCCTCAGACAGCCTTGGAGGGCATCCATAATTCATACAGAGATTCGGCCTATTTCTCTGACAACGATTCGGAGATTGACAAGAAATCCGAGGTCATGAATCTATCGAAAAAGCCAACAGTATTAGCCAAGGACCACGCCGATTTCTTTGAAATGGAAAATGCTGGGAATACAAAAGATCCTTCCAGGGGCAGTGAAATAGCTAATTATCAGTTCGTCGGGGACTTGACCTCACAGCTGGAGGTGGAAGGAGGAGGAGATGACCATGAGTCTGACGAAACAAAGCAGGAGTGGCTTCATAAAGCCAAAGATACACCTTCGCCGCCCCGCCCCGTCCCTGACCTAGAACGTACGGATGAAGGTGACATCTATGAGGACTTCCCTAAAAGTGTATCTTGCATGGGCACCAGTACGGCAGATTTTTTCCCCCAGGGCGATCCGAAGCTCGCGCCCGCCTTGTACGTTGCTCCCGAACTCTTTGAAAAATCCACCTTGAGTCAGCTTGAAGGCCATAAGTTGAAAGAACCAGACATCGAAGGAAAGTACCTGGGGAAACTTGGTGTTTCTGGGATGCTGGATCTCTCCTTAGACGAAGAGGACGCCGACGAGGAGGATGGGAACAGCGACGATTCGGAGGACGACCTGAAGAGTTTCCACCTCCACGGGCTTAGCTCGGACAGCGACGAGGACATGGTGGTGCACCCCGTGCCGGAGATCATCAGCGATGGAAGCGATGGGAGGCATCTAAGGAGCTTGCTGAAACAGACAAAGCAACCCCAGGAGAACCACTCGGCCGAAGCCTTTCAGAAGAATGGGAAAAAAGCAGTAACGTTCTTCAATGACGTCACCTTGTATCTTTTTGATCAGGTATCTTCCCTTTGTTTTTTTTAATTCTTGGATTTCAGAAGAGGCTCTTCTTTTCTAAAAAAAAAAAAGGCTGTTTCCTTCCCTGCCCAGGTAAGGAAGAAGGAAGCATATGTCCTAAGTAACGAAAGACAGGTGAGACTCTACCCAATGCTGGCAGCCATTGTCTGTTCCTATGGCAGTTGGTTGTAGAGGGACACACTCGGCACCACATTATTAGCCTGGCTTGGCATGACACTCAAGTCCAGCCAGTGACAGGGTTCATGTCCCTCAAAAGTGATCGAAGGAGCGGAGAGGTCAAAACAATGGTTTTTTTCCTACTGATTCTAGGAGCCGCTTGCAGGGCTCAAAGGCCGCCTGTCAGGACTCCATCATGCACCCCCCATTCAAATCACAAGTCTCTAGCCGCGTCTCTCAAGAGTAAAAAAGATTGATTTATTAGGAATTGACATGTCGGCGTTTCCTGGTTGCAGCCAACTTTTGACACCTCATTCATTTCCCCATTGACCCTGGCCTTCCCCCCAACCCCTGGACGTATATTCTCCAATGGGACACATCCATAGCCAAGAGTCATCAATCATGCTCTCTAGTAATATTCTTGCGCGCCAACTGCTTTGGGCTGCCAAGGCGATTATCTGAGGCATTTAAGGAATGCACTGCTTTCCCCCACTCTCTCTCTGCTGGCAACTAAAAAGACCAAAGGGGTATTTTTTAGTTGATACCATCCTCTGTATCAACGCTGGTGAGCTGTTTCTTTTAGCTCAGCTGAGGCGAGGCCGTCCGCTCTGCCACTGTGCATCAGCTCAGCTAAAAAAATCAAGGGAATAGAGGAGAGGTAATGGCAGGGGGGAGGTGGGTGATATCCCCTAAATTTGCCGGTTCTCCGAACTGCTCAAAATTTTTGCTACTGGTACTCCAGAACCGGGCTGAACCAGCTGAATATCACCTCTGGATCAAAGCAGCAGCAAAATCTCATCTTGGAGAAGGATTCCAGTATTTTCTACACACAAAAAAAGAGAGATATGTGTTCAGACGGTTGTTTCTCAACTTTGCAACTTAGGATGTGTGGACTACAATTCTCAGAATAGCCCAACCAGCAATGGGGAATTCTGGGAGTTGAAATACACACGCCTTAAAGTTGCTAAGGTTGAGGAAAAACACAGGCAGATTAACAGAGTTGGAAGGGACCTTATAGGTCATCTAGTCCAACCCCCCACCCACCCACCCAAGCAGGGGAGCCTTATATGACTTCTGACAAATGGCAGTCCAATCTTTTTGAAAGCGTCCAGTGATGAAGCTCCCACAATTCCCAAAGGCGCTTGAAAAACCACGTCTAGCTGGGTGACAGAATTATACAGGTAGTCCTCGACTTCCAACCACAATTAAGCCCAACATTTCTGTTGCTAAGCGAGGCAGTTGTTAAGTGAGTTTTCTTGCCATCATTGTTAAGTGAATCTCTGCACTTATTAAATTAGTAAGACGCTTGTTCAGTAAATCTGGCTTCCCCATTGACTTTGCTTGTTAGGAGGTCACAAAACATGATCCCGGGGCACTGCAACAGTCATAAGTACATGCCAGTTGCCAAGCGTTTGGATTTTGATCATGTGACCATGGGGATGCTGCCACAGCTGGGTGGAAAAGGGTCAAAGGTCACCTTTTTTCAGTGCCGTTGTAACTTTGAAGGGTCACTAAAGGAGCTGTTGTAAGTCAAGGACTCCCTGTGAGAAGCTAGTTGCATTTCTTGTGATCCTTTTTTTTTTAGGAAACACCAACCAAAGAACTTGGAAAGCATATTGCTGAATCAAACTCTAATCACACTCCTGCCCTGGCTGCCAGTTTTGGTTACTTGAATAAATTCACCAGTTCAGAAAGTTCTACGGATGAAGAAGGTATACATTATCTCTCTATTGGTCATGAATACAAAAATAGGTTCCCCTACGAGAAAACCTAAATTTTGGAATTGCCAGCTAACCCCGTTCCTCTTAATATCCGCAAAAGCTTTATTTTCCAGTTAAACTTCTCCAAACGTCAATTTTCTAGGCAAGTCGATCTCGCTTTTATCCCATCCATGCTTGCCTCCTTATCTGACAATTCCAAAATCCCATCACCCTCTAGGATGGTGACACAAACAATGTTAGTGTACTTTGCACACAGAAGGCTAAATGGTGGCTGGGAAGATCTTTATCGGGGCATTTTTAAAAGCCATGTTACCAATAAAGGAGACTATTTGTAGCTCAGGGTTGACACGAGGGGTCCTTGGTGCTCTCTGAGCTTGGTGGTTTTCTGCTTGTTCCAGGAGGTTTTGAGTGGGACGATGACTTCCCTGCTCCTGGGCCCTCCGTGGCCTTGAAGGCCGCCAGCACTCTCATCAGCTCCAAGTCTTCTTCCCTTCAGACCTCCAAGTACCTCTCTCCGCCGCCGCCGCCCCGAAGCCCTGAGCAGGACTGGTTCCGCCCGTCCCCTTACTCCAGGTTCTCCATCTCACCGGCAAACATTGCAAGCTTTTCGCTCACTCACCTGACCGACTCGGATATCGAACAGGGAGGTGAGTATTTTCCTCCAGCCCATGGCTTGGCCGCTCTTACAAGCAGAAGTCCCCAAGGTGCTTTTTAAAGAAGGCAGCTGGACTTTTGTTTTTCCCTGAAGGGGTGTTTCCCTTCTCATCCAAGAAGCTTCTTCAGTTCTGAAGATGAAAACATTATATATATATACCGTGTTTCTCATATAATAAGGCCGGGTCTTATTTTTTTTTTTGAGCCCCGAAAAAATGGCTAGGCCGTCTTTTCGGGGGTGACTTAATTTCCCCCCCCTTGCATCTTCGGGCGGACGGCGACGGCTTGGATGTTGACCTCGGCGTTGGTGGGGCACTTCGTATCGGGGTCAACGCAGGCAGCACCATATCCGGGTGTGCAACAAAAGTGCTTCCTAACGGCAAGCCCCCCCACCATTCCCCCCCATTTCGCATGGTTTAATATAGGCCTTAATTTTGGGGGGGAGGGGCTTAATTTCATTTCATGCCTATAAAACATGCTGGGACTTCCTATTGGGGGAGGCCGTATTGTTGGAGAAACAGGGTATATATATGTATGTATGTATGTATGTATGTATGTATGTATATATGTATATGTATATGTGTGTGTGTGTGTGTGTGTGTGTTTTCTTAAGTTTTCGCAGGTACTTACATGTATGGCATTCAGCTTTGTTCGGGTATTTTCCCAGTCATTGTAGTTACATTGTAGTTTAAAGCTACAACTTTAAAAGAACAACTACAATGACGTGGGAAAATACCCGAACAAAGCTGAATGCCATACATACATACATACATACATACATACATACATATATATATATATATATATATATATAATGAAAACATATATGAAAACATATGTGTGTGTGTGTGTGTGTGTGTAGGTCTAGGTGTGTTCGGGTCTTTTCCCATGTAAGATTAAGAGTATCTTGGTGACGTTTCGGCGAGGTCCCACTCGCCATCCTCAGGCTGGTGCTTTCGGCTTCGTGCTTGCACACACACACACACACACACAGTGTATGTGTGTGTGTTATTGTGTAAATGGGCTGACACTCAGTCTGCTCTCTGATTGCCTCGAGAAACACTGTTTGCACTTGGCCAAAATGCTGATTAGATAAGCCACATTGCTTGCTTTAGCTGGTAACTCAACGGGCAGCTTCCTTTGATGTTCCCCAGCAGTGACATTGAAGTGTGCGATGTAGACAGTTGTGCTTGGGGAGGCTTGCAGGTGTGTCCACTTTTGTGGATTTTGTAATAGGGGGTGGAGAACACTGCCTTGTACATCAGAATGTCCCTTACAAAGAAGGGGGGGGGGGGACTTGATTCTAACTCTTGGGGGAAATCGTTACAACATCCCTATGGAGCCGGGTACCTGCCACACACCTTTTGCGCAGGTAGTTTTTAAGATTCTCCGACTTTCATTTCGATTCAGTTAGCCTGCTAGAAATTACCACAACAAATTAGGCCTAAACAAATCTGCAGAGTTTAAGGCAATGTTTTTCAACCGTGGCCACTTTAAGATGCGTGGGCTTCCAACTCCCAGAATTCCCCAGCCAGCCATGGCTGGCTGGGGAATTCTGGGAGTTGAAGTCCATGCACCTTAAAGTGGCCACGGTTGAGAAACACTAACTTAGAGGGGTCTTTCCACAAGCAGACACTCCCAAGTTACTTGTAATTGTAATAACTTTGTTTCTTCAACAGGGAGCAGTGAAGATGGAGAAAAAGATTAAGAACTGAAGCTTCTCTCGGTCTGTTCTCGTGATTGTGGGGAATACCTCCGGTTTGGACTAAGAGCCATTTAAAAGAAAAAAAAGAGAGTCGGGAGCAGAATTTGGAATGGATGTATTTCACAGCCTACTATTTTTGAAAAGCGGTGCATTTGGCATTTCCTCTTTAATATATATATATATCAAAAACAGACCTCCCTATGCTAGCTCTCTCCCAGTACTTGAAATAATCCTCCAGATGATTTGTACCACAGTGACGTTCTGGTTTATATATAGGATTGTAATATACTTTCTTTTTTGAGGGGGGTAGAGCCATGTATTATCTGTATGAATGTGTAAAATTGTATATAGTTGAGCTGCAGATATACTACATTCCTTGATCAAGCTGAGAGCTGTTGTGTAGCAAGCCATATTTTGCAGGTTTCACTCATTGCTTAGCTGTAGGCGTGCTAGTTGTGTCCTTGCCAAGTCCCTTTGCACTGTACAAAAGCATTCTGGACCAATGGGAATTGTAGTACTGGCATATTTAAATCGGTTTTATTTTATTCCTGTGTCTCAGAACTTGAGTTGTCCCATTGTTGCTTTCTTTTTAAAGGATTTCTGCCACTTTTACATGCTGCTCGTCTTTCTGAAAGGGTCACTCACTTGGAAACAGACAGGAAGATAATTCTCACTTGCAATTAATGGGGGGCAGTGGGTTGACTTATTTGTGGTTGGCTAAAAATGGTGATGGTGAACTGGTTTGGGGGTTTCCCTTGGTTTTTCGTAGGGCAAATTGTCTGCGTTTTTGTTGGATGTGTGTGTGTGTGTGTGTGTGTCCAAATGATCTTCTTGGTTACTGGACAACTTCTAGGTTGACATTGTCCATGTCAACTGTTGACATTGTCCATGTCAACTTTTAAGGATCCGTCCACGGTTCTGGTCACAGTCTGATAGAAGATTGTTTCCCTTCTACCATCAGTTATCTTTTTTTTGAAGTCAAGTACCTGTAAAAAAATAAAAAAAGGAAGTTTTAATAAATTTGGGCTTGTTGGGTCTTGAGCCTGAGCATGGATCACAACAATCTTCAGTAGGTCATTGGCTCTTCCATGACTGACGCATGAGTCCCTGAAACTTAATTGTCACAAGGTCTTTCAGGGTGCAAGTTGCAACCTATGGGCTAACAGGCAGCATTCAACCCAGAGGTTCTGCCTCGGCTTAAAGGATCTTTTCTGAGCTCCAGCCCACTTTGTATAGATGTATCCTGAACATTCCCAAAACAGGAGAAGGCCCTGATGGTGACAAGCACAGCTTTAGTTACACCTTATGTGGGCAAGCAGCTTTGATTCTCAGTAGAACAGTTCTCTCTCGTCTTAAAATGTATTTCTCATTCTAAAAAGAAGCATATGTGCTGTTTTGTATAATTTGCACACATAGTTTGGTAGGGGAAGAACATGCTGGCTTCCCATTTGTAGAGCTGTTGGGTCGTCCGACAAAATGAGCTGCTGAAAGGATGAATTTTTGAGAAGAACTAGATAGAGTGGAAAAAAAAAATAACGTGGGAAGGATTGGAAAGAAACACGCGTGCTTTTAACCCTTCACCTGTCTTAATTCTTGGAAGCTATGTGAAGGGTAGAAACGGTCATGCGTGAAACATGCCAGGGAGTGGTAGAGTGTTGACGTAGTGTAAGCATCTAAAGAACTCCCCCCCCCCCAAAAAAAAAAAAAAAACAACAACAGCACTTTGAGAA
>NW_020716955.1:97778-120318 GCF_900518725.1 Notechis scutatus | reverse complement strand
TGTGTAAATGGGCTGACACTCAGTCTGCTCTCTGATTGCCTCGAGAAACACTGTTTGCACTTGGCCAAAATGCTGATTAGATAAGCCACATTGCTTGCTTTAGCTGGTAACTCAACGGGCAGCTTCCTTTGATGTTCCCCAGCAGTGACATTGAAGTGTGCGATGTAGACAGTTGTGCTTGGGGAGGCTTGCAGGTGTGTCCACTTTTGTGGATTTTGTAATAGGGGGTGGAGAACACTGCCTTGTACATCAGAATGTCCCTTACAAAGAAGGGGGGGGGGGAACTTGATTCTAACTCTTGGGGGAAATTGTTATAACATCCCTCTGGAGCCGGGTACCTACCACACACCTTTTGCGCAGGTAGTTTTTAAGATTCTCCGACTTTCATTTCGATTCAGTTAGCCTGCTAGAAATTACCACAACAAATTAGGCCTAAACAAATCTGCAGAGTTTAAGGCAATGTTTTTCAACCGTGGCCACTTTAAGATGCGTGGGCTTCCAACTCCCAGAATTCCCCAGCCAGCCATGGCTGGCTGGGGAATTCTGGGAGTTGAAGTCCATGCACCTTAAAGTGGCCACGGTTGAGAAACACTAACTTAGAGGGGTCTTTCCACAAGCAGACACTCCCAAGTTACTTGTAATTGTAATAACTTTGTTTCTTCAACAGGGAGCAGTGAAGATGGAGAAAAAGATTAAGAACTGAAGCTTCTCTCGGTCTGTTCTCGTGATTGTGGGGAATACCTCCGGTTTGGACTAAGAGCCATTTAAAAGAAAAAAAAGAGAGTCGGGAGCAGAATTTGGAATGGATGTATTTCACAGCCTACTATTTTTGAAAAGCGGTGCATTTGGCATTTCCTCTTTAATATATATATATATCAAAAACAGACCTCCCTATGCTAGCTCTCTCCCAGTACTTGAAATAATCCTCCAGATGATTTGTACCACAGTGACGTTCTGGTTTATATATAGGATTGTAATATACTTTCTTTTTTGAGGGGGGTAGAGCCATGTATTATCTGTATGAATGTGTAAAATTGTATATAGTTGAGCTGCAGATATACTACATTCCTTGATCAAGCTGAGAGCTGTTGTGTAGCAAGCCATATTTTGCAGGTTTCACTCATTGCTTAGCTGTAGGCGTGCTAGTTGTGTCCTTGCCAAGTCCCTTTGCACTGTACAAAAGCATCATGCTCCAATAATGGTTGTAGTAGTACTGGCATATTTAAATCGGTTTTATTTTATTCCTGTTTCTCACAACATGAGTCCCATTGTTGCTTTCTTTTTAAAGGATTTCTGCCACTTTTACATGCTGCTCGTCTTTCTGAAAGGGTCACTCACTTGGAAACAGACAGGAAGATAATTCTCACTTGCAATTAATGGGGGGCAGTGGGCTGACTTATTTGTGGTTGGCTAAAAATGGTGATGGTGAACTGGTTTTGGGGTTTTCCTTGGTTTTTCGTAAGGCAAATTGTCTGCGTTTTTGTTGGATGTGTGTGTGTGTGTGTGTCCAAATGATCTTCTTGGTTACTGGACAACTTCTAGGTTGACATTGTCCATGTCAACTGTTGACATTGTCCATGTCAACTGTTGACATTGTCCATGTCAACTTTTAAGGATCCGTCCACGGTTCTGGTCACAGTCTGATAGAAGATTGTTTCCCTTCTGCCATCAGTTATCTTTTTTTTGAAGTCAAGTACCTGTAAAAAAAAAAAAAAAGGTTTAATAAATTTGGGCTTGTTGGGTCTTGATCCTGAGCATGGATCACAACAATCTTCAGTAGGTCATTGGCTGTTCCATGACTGACGCATGAGTCCCTGAAACTTAATTGTCACAAGGTCTTTCAGGGTGCAAGTTGCAACCTATGGGCTAACAGGCAGCATTCAACCCAGAGGTTCTGCCTCGGCTTAAAGGATCTTTTCTGAGCTCCAGCCCACTTTGTATAGATGTATCCTGAACATTCCCAAAACAGGAGAAGGCCCTGATGGTGACAAGCACAGCTTTAGTTACACCTTATGTGGGCAAGCAGCTTTGATTCTCAGTAGAACAGTTCTCTCTCGTCTTAAAATGTATTTCTCATTCTAAAAAGAAGCATATGTGCTGTTTTGTATAATTTGCACACATAGTTTGGTAGGGGAAGAACATGCTGGCTTCCCATTTGTAGAGCTGTTGGGTCGTCCGACAAAATGAGCTGCTGAAAGGATGAATTTTTGAGAAGAACTAGATAGAGTGAAAAAAAAAATAACGTGGGAAGGATTGGAAAGAAACACGCATGCTTTTAACCCTTCACCTGTCTTAGTTCTTGGAAGCTATGTGAAGGGTAGAAACGGTCATGCGTGAAACATGCCAGGGAGTGGTAGAGTGTTGACGTAGTGTAAGCATCTAAAGAACTCCCCCCCCCCCAAAAAAAAAAAAAAAACAACAACAGCACTTTGAGAAATGTTTTTGTTTCTTGGGTTTAACTTCAGCACTTGCCAACATGCCTTAGATCAGGGGTCTCCAACCTTGGCCAATTTAAGACTTGTGGACTTCAACTCCCAGAAGTCTTAAAGTTGCCAAGGTTGGAGACCCCTGCCTTAGAGAGCTCTGCTGTTGACATGGTGGTCCTTGACAGATCCAACCTCTCCAGGCACTGAATTCCCCCTTAACTGACAGCCTTGGATCTGGCCTTCTCCACCCTTTGAGGAAGTTGCAGCCTGAAGTGAGACCTCTTCTGTTAGATGATGGTACGTAGGGAACTCAAAAGTGAGCCTTCTCGACTCTGTGATGGGTCCCAGAGCTGCCTTGGCCTTGTGTGGTAGGAATTGGGACGTTGTTTGTGGCAGCTGTCCTCATGGACACCCTTCAAACACCTTAGATCAACACCCTTCAGTGCAGAAGGTGTAACACCTTCATGGTGTAACACCATTTGGTAAAGTTGAGTGAAGTGGATGTTAGCAGCATTCCCTTCATTTTGGAGTCTTTCAGTTGAGTATTGGAATCCGACTTGGGCCAAACACGCATCCTCCATCACAGGGGTTTTCTCCAGATTCTTGGAGTGTCTTTCTTTGTTGCCTTGCCCCTCACTTCACATCACCTCCACTTCACTTCACTTTAATTCCAAGTCTAAATTTTAACACCGATGGCAAATGCCCATATTTGGATAAGCCCAGGGCAATTCTATTTCCTTGGAAAGGTAGAGTTCCAGGTATACCGTGCCCTGGGCTGCGCCAGAAATCCTTTCCTTCTGGTTGAAATATACATGCATCTCTTTAGGTTTTCGAGCCTTTAAAATTAAAGTATGAACCCTTAAAAATCCGACATTAGCTTTTCGTGTTTTTTTTTAGCTGAGGTGGTATCCTCAGCTTCCCAAATCCATCCCAGCTTGTCCAAGTTCCTTAATAGATCTCTGAAAGATCGACTTACATATCATCATGGCCAGATTATATCTTTTCCCTTGAGTTGAGGCTCCTGAATTATTATTATTATTATTGTTGTTGTTATTTTGCACTATAATTTCCCTGATGATCTGGCCGTGTTTGGAGAATTGGAGCAGGTTCGAGTTTGGTGTATTTGGTTAGAAGAAGCAGTTCCGTTTAGCATTATTTCTGTTTTCTGCAGGACATCAAAGCTAGCAGATGTCCAGAAGTGACCGCGAGGGTCCTCCTGTTTGGTCAACCAGGGTCGTCCTCCAGTTCTGGTCTTAAGAGTGGTTACTTCTCTGTCCTCTCCCTGTCACCCCAGCCTCAGCCCACCTTCAGCCTGTGACCTGTTCCTTTGAAACAACTTAGCAGAAATCCCCTGAGCATCTACATGTGCGTACATTGTGCCAGTGTGGAGATGATTGACCAAGGAAACTTTCAGTTGGGTCATCCAACCCATGGTGGAGCTTTTGAAGGCAGCTGAGCCTCGCCAGATGTTTTCAGCAGCCCCAACCATCCTCTTCTCCTAGTTTCTGAGGTTCTGCAGGATAACTAAGAGGTTATTCAGGGAGCAGGTGCTGATGGAGGCTGTTTGCACTACAATGTAGATGGGATGAGGAGCCCAGAAGCATTGCAACCAGGTTTTTAGTTGGAGTAACTTGAAAAGAAGATACGTCAGACCTGGGTGTCTTGACACAGTTCTCTTATATAGGAGAATGCCTTGTTTACGGTGGAGCTGCTCTTAGAACGATCCCTAAGAACGCAATTTCAGGAAGCCTCATAAGCTCCCAAGATAAGCCAGTCTGTCAACCTTTGTTGGGGTTGGCGGGGGGGGGAAATAGACCAGTAGTAGTAATATTTGTAGTTAGGCTTTTAATGGCTAAATCCTTTCCGAGTTCCGTCCTTTATAAATGAAACGCTGCTGCCTTTTTTTTCTTTTTCTTTTTTTGGAGGAGGGAGGAAATGAAAGTTTTCTTTTTTAAAAAAAAAAATGACACTAATGAAAGCTGCCTGTGTGTACATTTTAAACGCTGTTTTAGCTTAATTTGTATGCAGATTTTGTTTTTCCTTGTTTGAGACAGAGAGAGAGAGAGAGAGAGAGAGAGAGAACTCTGGGGGTTTTGGTAGAGAAAAACAATTGGCTAATATTTTACGGGGGGCAAAGGGGCTATTTAGGTTGGAAGTAGAAAATGTAGACTGCTTTGGAAGGAATAGCCCGAATAATAAAAACAGAGAGAGCATATAGCCTCAGCATTAATCTGTATAAAATACTCACTTCTGAAGAAAAAGAAAAGAAAATTAAAATGTCTTTCAGGAAATATGCTAGAGGAGAAACATTTCATGAAGAGCAGGTAACAAAATGTTCTGTTCCACAGCCTGGTTTTTATCTTATTTTATTATTATTATTCAGTTAAAACTTGAATGAATTTAAGACGTCCGGTTCTGTTTAGCCATTTGTCTGAACTTGCACAGTGGTGGGTATAATGGTAAAGCCGTTTCAATTCTGTGTATATACGACGTTTTATTCTATTTGTACATCAGGAAATTTATGTAACAAAAATCATAGGGGAGAAATTTTCCGATTGGGGGTTTAATACAGCTATGAGGTTCGTGGCAATATGCTAGCTAATTAAATTCCAGGTCGAATTTATCTTTAAACTGTGTGTAAATTTTAAATCTGTTAAGATTTCTACTGTATATTGATCATGCATAGTGTGATCCAAGGCTGCTTGTAATTTAAAGAACCTTATTTAATATTCAAAATAAAAATAAAGCTATATATTTATAAGCCTGGAATCTGATGTTCCTTCTGTTTTGATGCACATGACATTGATTGATTGATTGATTGATTGATTGATTATGTGTCATCAGGTCTCTTTCCTAGCGACCACATAGATAGATTTTCTCCCTAAAAGCTGCCATTTAAAGAGGGCAAAATATCCCTGTAGACTGTATCGTCTTCTTCAACTTTGGCTTCTTGGCCTGAGAAGATCTGTGATAACTTTGTTCTACAATAATGTTTGCCAAAGTTAAAAAAGCATAACGTTTGGAGGTTGAATAAATGAATTCTTAAGTAGATATGATATCTGATATTGGCCAGAGTGTGTGTGTGTGTGTGGTTGTGTGTCTGTGTGTGCTGGTGGGGGGGGGGGGGAATCAGAAATAAGCAACTAGGTGAACCAGTTTGTAGCTTGGCCTGCACCCAAAGAGAACATTAAAGTACAGTCCTCCCTTTCTTTCAATCTCTTGATTTTTCTCTTGGATCTTCCATAGTTCTTCTTATTCGAGCCAGAGGGCTTTTGCCACCACAAAAATATAGATCAGAACATCAGCTTTTGAGGACCAAATGTCGCACTCCTGGTTTCGGCTGTGTCCCGGGTTGGCCCTTGTCCCCAACCACAGCTGCCCCACCTGAGGGTCCCAGAGTTGTAAGCGAATGCATCTAGGAAACGCAAGCAGCTTAAGGAAGGCTGAGGAAGTTCAGAAATGATGGTTGCTTTTAGTGGCCACTTCCCCTTTCCATGCTCAAAGAAACGTGCGCAACCGGAGACAGAGACCAAAAGCTGCAGTTGACTGAAGGGCTTAAGACCTCCAACGTTGGCCATCAGCACCCCCAACTTTCTGCCTTGCACCATTCCAGAAGAAGAACACCCCAAGTTCTGGGCCTCGGTCCCAGAATCCAAGCTGAGCTGCAACCACACAGGAAAAACATTCTGCTTGTAATTTTGTCGTTCTTGGCTTATTTGCAATAGACTTGGCCATGCCAGACTCCGCCTCCTTACCTGTTAGTGCATTAAAGTGACGTGTCCTAGCCCAGGTGAACAGCCTGTAGCAGGTGGGGATAGGCAGACGGCTTTGCTTCCTGGGTGATGATGGTCACCGTCTCCTTCTGAGGCCGGGTCTGCGTCTTTCATGATCCATGCCAGGTTGGAACAGTTGAAGGATGATGCTGTTGGCCCCTGCTCCAGGTAGGCATGGAATCGTTTCTGGCCTCTTCAATTCAGACCCATCCTGGGCAAATATTTGGGGAATTGAAAGAAGGGGTTATCAAATTGAATAGGTGGCTCTTGCACGGTGGTCTACAAAAACTCTGCAAGGCCGACAACCAATCTCTCTTGAAATGTCTCTTAAAATCCTCTTTCCCTAAATGGAAAAGTTGGGAACTTTTCTTTGCATGGTTAACTTAACAATAACAGAGTTTGAAGGGTACCTTGGAGGTCTTCTAGTCCAACCTCCTCCTAAGGCAGGAAACCTTATATCATTTCAGACAAAGCTTTGTCCAATCTCTTCTTAAAAACTTCCAATGTTGGAACATCCATAATTCCTGGAGGCAAATTGTTCCACGAAATTGTTTTCCCTGTCAGGAAATTTCTCCTTAGTTCTAGGTTGCTTCTCTCCTTGATTAGTTTCCACCCATTGCTTCTTGTCCTGCCTTCAGGGGCTTTAAAGAAGAGGGTAGCAGTATAACAAGAGTTGGAAGGGACCTTGGAGGTCTTCTAGTCCAACCAGCTATATTAAGCTTCTCCTTAATTCCAGGTTGCTTTTTCTCTCCTTGATGAGTTTCCCCCCGTTGCTTCTTGTCCTGCCTTCTTGTGCTTTGGAGAATAGCTTGACTCCCTCTTCTTTGGGGCAGCCCCTGAGATTTTGGTACACCGCTATTTTGTCACCTCTAGTCCTTTTCATTCACCGTCTTCTGGGTCTCAAATATGGGGAAAGCACACCAAGGAACCGATTTCTGAACCTCCCCCCAAAACAAAAAAAAACAAAAAAAATTTGGGAAAACTGAGATCTTTAGTCCTAGATGAGAAAATCACCCCAGTGTGAATATTATTCAAAGACCAGTTCACCTACCTGGGCACAGACCTAGGTTGCCCAACCCAAAGATGTGCAAATGGTTAGCAGCAGATAATTATTATTACTAGGGACTTCAGGGTCGTAAAAAAGGGAGAACACAGGACTTCCTTCTCTCCTTTGCTGTGTTGCGTGTATGTCCATGTAGAAATAACATTGAAATTTGGGGTGCAAAAGATAAACCTAGAATTTGAGGTCTTTTAGTCCAACCCTTTGCTCCAGGTTGGAGATCTTACACCACCCCAACCAAAAGGTTTATTACAATGGACGAGCCCATGTCTTAGGCCCACGTAGGAGAATCCTGTGTCGAACCAAATACATTTTGCACCAACAAAAGGTGAGCTGCAAATGGAAAATAATAATTCAATGTCTCTCCCCCCCCCCCGTTCCATCCAAAGGACCGAGAAGTTTACATGACGTCCAAATTCCCTTCCCTTCCCCTCCCCCTCTTTTCTTTTTTGGATGTGAACACCTGATTAACCTTTGTTGCAAGGACAAGCGATTAGATTGTTCTGTGTGGTACATTGTACATTGCTTTACCTTATAACAACACTTGGCTGGGGAGGGAAGGTTGTGCGTTGCTCCGTGAACACCAGAGCTTGTGCATTGCTCCGTGAACACAACCCGTGGGCTGTGGGTTTCACTCAACATTTTTTTTTCTTCATTCAACTTGTTTCCATCTGAGATTTGTTTTTTAATTTGGGTCTTTGTTCTGGGGAGTTTTCTCAGCTCTGCAGACCTCTTTGAATCCCGTCCAAGAATTTGCAAATTTTGGCTGCCTTGGCTAAATTACCCCTGATAAAGTTCTATATCTAAGGCATTTCGCCCTTCGAAAGCAGGGCGGTAGGAACAACGAGGAGTTTTTAAAGGTAGGTCCAGCCTTGAAATATATGGATTGGAAAAGCTTTGCAAGAAAATGGGCTTTGGTGGATGGCCTGCCATGCAAACCTCCTCTCTTCATTTGGGAATAATAACTTCTGGGTGGCCTTTCTTTGCAGTGGAGTCAAAGCAGGGGTTGTGTTCTCTTTAAAGCAGGGGTGTCCAATCTTGGCCACTTTAAACCTGGTGGACTTCAATTCCCAGAATTCCCCAGCCAGCAAAGGGAATACTGGGAGTTGAAGTCCTCCAGGCTTAAAGTTGCCAAGGTTGGAGACCCCTGCCTTAAAGGGTTTCTCCGCCACAATGCATAAGAGAGTAACACAATTATAAAGGTTGATGATAGGAGTTCAGTTCAACAAAATGTGTGGCCCACGCCTTGTTGATCTTATTAACCCATAGAAGATGTTGGCATGACTAGGAACACCCTTTTCTTACCACCCTGTAATCCCTTAATTCGGGGTAGAATCGGGGTGACTGGATGGAACGGAGCATTTACTGGCCAGGTGCCCTTCCTGACACCTATGTGGAGTTAGCAGCAGATAATTATTATTACTAGGGACTACGTGGTCGTCAAAAAGGGAGAACACAGACCATTTGGATCTGTGAATGCTTCTTTTTCTCCTTTGCTGTGCTGTGTGCATGTCCATTTAGAAACAACATTGAAATTTTGGGTGCAAAAGATAAACATGGAATTTGAGGTCTTCTACTCCAACCCTTTGCTCCATCTTACACCATCCCAATCAAATGGTTGTCCAGCCTATTTTTGAAAACCACTAGGATGGAGCACCCACAATTCTGGGAGTGTATCAATTAAAAAAAAAAAAGACCACCCCTTTTTCGTACATTTGTTTTCATTCTTATTTGAGTGCCAAGTGTTTCTCAATGTTGGCAACTCGCTGACTGTGGAATTCTGGGAGTTGAAGTCCAGACCTCTTCAAGTCACCAAGGCTGGGAAATACTGTTGTAGATTTTTTGTAGAACTTCTGTAGAAGTTCAACATATCTCAGAAGCTGATCCTTCTGTGCGATTTTAATATGTGAGAGAAGTAGGTTTGATGAGGTTTTCACACTATCTATAAGTGCCCCTTAAGAATAAATGGAAATATGTAGTCAAACAAGGTGGTTGGGTGAATTGCCACTTTTAAACACAAGAAGACTTGTCATGTCTTCTTGTGTTTAAACTATCGTAAAACTCCTTGAAATTCCTTGAAAAATCAAAATATAGCTTGAGAGTGGAAACGTTCTAGGTGGGTCTTTCACCTCTAGAGAATTTTTCATTGAAGAAATCTCTCAAAAGTGATCTAGTCTTTTTTATTATTATTATGCACAGGATTCCCCAACTTCCATGGATCCTGGCATGTCTAGATCAAGACCCTGTTGAGCTGACAGCTGAGGAAGATGAAGATGTAACTAGATGAACCCTCCAGTTGATGTCTTTGTTCAATAAAGGATCCGTCCTTGGGTTGATGTTGGGCATTCCTTCTGCTAGGAGACGAAAGTCTAGTTCCTAGATCTTGGGTTCTACCAACCATGAAGGCCAAGAGCAAAGGAACCAAGTGTCGGAACGCAGTCAGTGAAGAGACTTTAGGACAAGAATCTACCCAGAGCCGAGATGATCTTCTAAAATATTCACGGCGCAAGGAAAAGAGGAACAAGGAAAGCCCAAAGGTGACCTCCAAACTTCCTTGGAGTAGCAAGGATCGGCGCTTGCGGAGGCTGGAGAGCAACGAACGCGAGCGTCAACGCATGCACAAACTCAACAATGCCTTCCAAGCGTTGAGAGAAGTCATCCCCCACGTCCGAGCTGAGAACAAGCTCTCCAAAATCGAGACCCTCACGTTGGCCAAGAACTACATTAAGTCCCTCACATCCACCATTCTCAGGATGTCCAATGGACACCACCCAGTGGTTGAAGGCACGGGCTCTGAAGGCAAATGCAAGCTCTATGAACACTATCAACAGCAGTGTGAGGAAGGAGATGAACCGAAGGAGCAGCTTCAGAAGTACTCCACCCAAATTCATAGCTTCCGACAAGGCAGCTAAAGCTGGCTGTCCATCTGCCGTTGTCTTCCAGGACCCAAGAAGAAGACATCCCAACCATCAAGTGGACGTGTCTGACTTTTCCCCGTAGTTTTGCAAAATGGAAATCCAGTTTTGAACTTCTGATTTAGGAGAGGACCTGGGCATGAACCCAACTTAGGTTCACAAGTACCCTGTTTTTCCTTGAAAATAAGATCCAACTGGAAAATAAGCCCTAGCATGATTTTTCAGGATGCTCGTAATGTAAACCCTACCCTGAAAATAAGCCCCAGTTAAGATTGTCAGCCAGACAGACACATTTAGTACTGTTTCCCCCCCCAAAATAAGCCCTAATGCATCTTTTGGAGCAAAAATTAATATAAGACCCAGTCCTATTTTCGGGGAAACACGGTATATAGAGTCTTATAGGTCATATAGGGTCTCCTGATTGTGCAGGGGATTGAATTAGAAGACATCCAAGATCCCTTCCAATGCTGATATTCTGTTATAATCCATCCAGGTTTTTTTTAAATAGTTTAGTTTCTTAAAAAGTAAGCATTTTTTAATCTTAAAAAAAAGAAAAAATCCAATATTCCTAGAATGAATGTAAATGTTGCGAGCTGTTAGGTGTCCCATGCCAGGAAGATCCCCGGGTGTTTTTCAATTCCTATTCGTTGTAGCCCTTGAGGAGGGATGTTAGTGTTAGCTCCTCCACATCTGGAGATCGATAGATCCCACATTTCTGACTTTAAGTTCAAACTAGACAAACTCATGTTAGTTGTTGGAATTTGTATGACGGTTGTATACGTGTTTTTAATTGATAAATCAGCATGCAAGACTCTAGATGACATTTAAGCGTTGTTCAAAAAAGGGGCTTTAACACCATAAACTCCTTTGGGATCAGGACAAAATAATGTTTTTATTCCAATAGAAATAGGCGCTTCAGGATAGAACCACAGTTATGGATAGAGAATAAAGATTCCCTTGTCCCTGTTTTTAGTGTTTTGATCTACAAGGTCTACATTTCGTGTTTTAATATTTTTTAAAAAAAACCATAAATACCCTCTCATTTAGCTGTCTGTATTTTGCATGCTGAAGGAAGATTTATGTTTTCAATCAATGAATTAAATAGTCAAGAGTGTTTTGGTCTTCATTTCCATATTCTGGGACTCAAGTTCTGCTGTTGGTACGAAACATCAGATATTTTTCCAAGCTGTTCATTGCAGAACCCTTGACCTCTTTCTGGAAGTCCTCTGGAGCTCTCTAACTTCCACGTACAGAGTTGGCAAAGTTGGGTTCTTTGTGGAGGTGGGAACTCTAAAGATTGAAACAGGGTCTAGATCTACCCTTAGCTTGAAACATCCAAAGGAAAACACACCTTTGTTCTTCTAGAATGTTGAGATGACAACAGAAAGCCCACCTCTGGCCATGTTTAGCAGGGAGTCCCACTTGTTTACGTTAAATCGCTCTATCCACAAGAATAGCGTTTCTCAAACTTGGCCATTTGGAGATGGCTGGATGTTTAACTCGAAGATTATCCCTCCCCATAAGCTGGACTACAATTCCCAGCTTCCCCTGCCACCCTTGCCCCACTGCCAAACTATGTCAGGTGATCAGACACTGTAAAAGGAGGATAAAGGGTCTTTGTGCATCTCATTAGGCCATGTTCTAGACAAATTGAAGAGGTGGACTTCACCTCTTGGCAAATGGAAGAGGTAGACTTCAATTTCCAGAATTCCCCAGCCAGCCATGGCTTTCAAGAACTCACACTTCTCCACTTGAAGACCCCCTAGCTGTAAGATAAACCATGAAATCCTTCCCAGCCTAGCTGGAGATGGACAGGCCATTCCATTACTTCATAGCAGAAGTAATGGCAGACGGGATAACCATGTCCTCTTTCACCAGTGTTCTCTTTCATCCATTTCTGTGAGGTCATCTGCTCCCTGAGGTCCTTCAGCCTTGTCAGCTGCGCTCTATTTGCAGCAGAGGTCAAGCAGAGTTTCTCAACCTTGACGACTTTAAGACCTGTGGGCCTCGCAGAATTCCCCACCCAGCACAGAATGCTGGGAGTGGAAGTCCACACATTTTAAAGTTGCTACGGTTGACAAACACCGAGTTCAACTACTATCCTGAAAGAAGAAAAAGCATCTCTTGTGTTAGAGGAAGTTGTGACTCCTGTGTAGGAGAAAAGAGAAGACCTCTTGAAGAACGGTTGCAGGAACTGAGTATGTCGTAGTCTAATGAAAAGAAGGACTAGGGGAGGCATGATAGCAGTCTTCCAAGATATAAGGAGCTGCCCCAAAGAAGAGGGAGTCCATTTATTTTCCAAAGCCCCTGAAGGCAGGACAAGAAGCAACGGATGGAAACTAATCAAGGAGAGAAGCAACCTAGAACTAGGGAGAAATTTCCTGATAGTTAGAGCAATTAATCAGTAGAATGACTTGCCCTCCAGAAGTTGTGAATGCTCCAACACTGGAAGTTTTTAAAGCAATGTTGGATAACCATTTGTCTGAAGTGGTGTAGGCTTTTCTGCCTAGGCAGAGGGTTGGACTAGAAGACCTCCAAGGTCCCTTCCAACTCTGTTATTCTATTCTATTCTACAATGGTTGTGAATTGATGGCTGTCTTCTAACACTCATCAACATCTGATCCAGTTCCATAGTGGTGGAGATGCACCTAGGAACATCAAAAGCTGGCGCCCAACGAACCAGACATCATTCTGGGGGCAACAAAAAAGAGAGGAAGCAACTTAAGATGTGCCTGTTTTGTGCAAGCAGGCGATCCAATTCATGGGCACATGGATTTGGAGCAGTTTGAGTAAAAACAAAACACACACACACACACACACACACACAAACCTGGGAATCTATCTTTGCAACGTACAAAAGTGAAAAGTGACTGCTATGATAAAATCACCAAGATCCAAACTCTGTCCATGCCAAAAACTAGACAAGAAAAGACTCCATTATTGAAAAAAGAACATTTTTTATAGTGTGTCTTTTCTTCTTGCAATCCAAAGCACTACTTCAGGGGTCTCCAAACTTGGCAACTTTAAGACTTTGTGGACTTCAACTCCCAGAATTCTCCAGCCAGCATCGCAAATTAATTTTAAGTCCACAAGTCTTAAAGTTGCCAAGTGTGGGGACCTCTGCACTAGCTACTTAGGAACCAGTTGTTTGTGCTTCCCCTGCCTCCCCTTTTCTTTTTCTTTTTAAGACTAAAGAACATTTTATTTCAAGTCAGGTCTTTTCTGTTTCCTTCTGGGGAGGGAACATAAAAACAATAGCTGCCTTTAATCGGATGTCCTGAATCGGCCACACTCCTAAACCAGTCGGCATTTTTTTTTAACATTAAAAAAAATATATATATTAAAAATTCTGCAGAACTACCGGTATTATTGCTGGGAGTGAGATGCCAGTGGGATCATTTCAACAGCCCAGCGGTTGTGCAGACTCCCAGGTTTGCCTTTGGTGGCATTCAAAACGTCCCCTCCGTTGCAGGAGATCAAAGCCCTGGAAAAGGTACACAAAAGAATGGTTGGAAAAGGTCACCGTTGTTTACCGCTTTTGGCAGAGGTGCCCTTGATCAGAGTCGAATCTTCTGCATCACTTGGGACGAAGAAGAGAAGACTTATTCAACACAAAACAATGCCCTCTTTGCCAAGGGAGGTGGCTGCGGAGAACTTGAATCTGTTCTCCGGAGTTTGATCACGCTTCCAATGGCCATTGTTTTAAGTTCACCCACTTAACAGAGACCTGGAATTGTTCTCGGTTGGCCGTTTCGAGCGCAGATGTCACACTGGGCAGGGCCACGACAATCTGCTGGATGGGGTTCAAGGCAGAGTTGAAGTCTGGATCTGTGGTGTGTGGAGCCATCAGAGGTGGCATCCAGTTGACAAATCACCATTTGTCAGAAATGGTGTAGGGTCTCCCGCTTGGGCGGGGGGCTTGGACTGGATGACCTACAAGGTCCCTTCCAACTCTGATTATCTGTATCTGTATATCTCTAGAAGACCCCTTTTCTGTAGCTTTCTGTAGGACTTAAGGGACACACTTAAGATGTTCCTTGGGGTAACATCTCAGATAGGTTCCTCTTCTCTGTTCCAAAGTTGGAGGTTGGACACAGAACGTAACATGGAGATTCTAATCTCATTTCCTCTACTGCTTCCAACACTGATTCTTATATAGGTTCTCCTGCTTGAGCAGGGGCTGGACTAGAAGACCTCCAAGGTCCCTTCCAGCTCAATTCTAATTCTAAATTCTAATTAATTCTAATTCTAATTAATTCTAATTCTAATAATTCTAATAATTCTTATTCTACTCTACTCTACTCTATACTCTACTCTACTCTACTCTACTCTACTCTACTCTACTCTACTCTATTCTTTTGAATCCTATTCCATTCCATTCTAAAATTGTTCTATTCTTCTGACCCTGGAAAATATCAACTTCAGAATGTGGTCAAGAGGGTTGGTCTGTTTCAAAGGGAAGATCTAATCCAAGGGTCTTCAAACTTGGCGAGTTTAAGACTTGCGGACTTCAACTCCCAGAATTCCCGAGCTGACATGACTGGAGGAGAGATTCTGGGAGTTGAAGTCCACAAGTCTTAAAAGCTGTCAAGTTTGAAGACCCCCTGATCTAAGTTCTACCACATCTCATCAGCCAGCAGCTCTCAGGTAAACCTCGCCTAAGGTTGCTCGAACCGAAGAAGGAAAAGAAACCAGGTTGGTCATTGGGTGAAAGAGGAACAAGGAGACCCACAACTTAGATTGGGAAGTGGGGGGGGGGCGATCTCTCAGAAGATGGTGACAAATTGCCTTACCCAATAACCCTTCAGTCCGTGGAGCCCCCAAACTGAAATGGAAGGTGGTGTGTAACTTTTTAGAAGTTCTACAGTTCCTCTAAGTTAGAGAGAAGGTCCAACATGTTGGAAGGAAGGAACTCAAGAAAACTGCAAAGCACCAGAAGGCAGGACAAGAAGCAACGGGTGGAAACTAACTAAAGAGAGAACCAACTTAGAACGAAGGAGCTATTTCCTGACAGCGAGAACAATTAATCGAGGAAGTTTTCAAGAAGCGATTGGACCGTCATTTGTCTCAATGAGCGACTTCTGACACTTTTGACCTGCAAGCAGTTAAAAAAGAGTCCACTTGTACCAACCCAGGAACAATCGCAAACCCCTTTGCACAAATTAAGCAGGTAAAGATATTACAGGATCCACTTTCCACCTTGGTGCCAACCCAAACATCGCTCTTCTTAATCTCTGTAGAAGACACTTATAGGGCAGAGCAGAAAAACCAGTTTGGGAAAAAGAAGAAAAAACAACAACAATCCACCCCTTTCTCTCGATTCTCTTCGGTGCATCTGCTCACGTCTCTTCCGGCTTGAAAGCATCCGCTGAGATTTGGCAGAGGAACACCTCAACGCTCCAAAACCCTGCTTGTAAAATCAGGTTCATGGTGGTTGGGTTCACCCGCTCATTTGCAAAACCAGGAATCCCAAAGGGTTGTTGGTTGCGCGCGTGTGTGTGTGTGTGGGGGAAAAGGGTGAAAAGGAATCGTGGCTGACACCTTCTCATAGAGAGCAATTTAACTCGAGAGAGAAATACTACCTCCCCATCCCTTCTGTGTAGAAAATATTGCCATATGATTTATATCCAGTTCCTTCTATATATTTTTTTTGTGGGGCGGGGGGGAGGACAAATTTTATCATTATTTTAATTTGCAAGCCGCTTTTATTATTTTTTGCAATTCAAGGCAGCCAATATATCTGGACCCAGCTTCCTCCTATTTTGCTCACAACCCTGTGAGGATTGGAACAAGAGTAATTGGTCCAAATCATCCAAGCTGGCTTTCCTGCCTAAGGCAGGATTCGAACTCATGGGTCTCCTGAGGATTGGTTCCAAGTCATCCAGCCGCCTTTCCTGTCTTAAGGCGGGACTAGAACTCAACAGTCTCCTGGTAGACTGGGATCAAACTGGCTCTGCCTTGATCACACTGGCTCTGTCTTGTAGTGTGAGTCTATTTGAGGGGGAAAGCAAAGCAGGGAAGAAACAGCACAGGGATAACTTGCTGAAAAGTTGCATGTTGGCAATAGAATTATTAACCCAGATTATTGCGATTAAATAACTCCCCTTTGGTCTTCTATGGATTCAGCTCAAGTCCCGGTGTCTGCATGCACCCATCATTATTCTGGAAACCCAACAGAAAGGATCTTTTATGGTTGCATCCTGCAATCTATTTTTTTTTAAATTAAATCCCTAGTCAACTAGTTTTAAAAAAAAAAAAGAAACCAGTCAAAGATGGCTTAGGGTGACCCCCAACCAGGTTCTTATTTTGCATGTGGGATTTTTACCCCCCCCCCCCCCCCCCCGCAAAAGCTCAGTGCTTGCAAAAAAAAATCTGGCCATTTGATTAGATAATGCGAACTTTTGGCTTTTCAGATATTTTGGGATGTTGGACTATTTTAAGGGAATAATAGTCTGCTCCTCGCGGCAGCTTTTCCTATTCCGAGAGGGATGCCTCCTTCCCAAAACTGCTGTTTTCCCAATTTCATTTTAAAAGAAATGAAACGTTCAAATGAAGAAATGAAATGTGCGCGGTTCAACATCCGATTTGATTTTATTGTCCATTTCTACGTTTCGTTGGGTTTCGATTCTTGGCGTGGGTGAATTTTGATTTAGGTAGACACGTACAATTCTTTACTTCTCGGTCCTCAGGCAGAGAGACAAAAAAAAAAACCCCAACTGTGTCCTTCAGTGTTGGGAAGGGAAAATAGGTCCCGCTTTTGCTTGAATATTGAATAAAATGTGAATATTTCATAAACAAGTGTCCACGTATCAAGAGCCACAATTTTTTTCTCTTCCCCCACCTCACCCCCAACAGCAATAAATACAAAAATATCACTCTGAAAAACCGGACACCAATGCAAAAGGAAGCGTCCTGCTTTTAAAACAGAACAGTTATTCCCTCCCCCCCCCTTTTTTTTGAGAACATGATGCTTAAAACACATTCATCCCTCCTGTATTTCTTCCCTCCATTTACTTGGCGTCAGAGCTACCCAGGCGCTAAAAGGGAAAGAAATGTAAATATATTGATTTCAAATACAAAACGGCTCACTTTACTGTCTTTCTCTCTCTCTCAAGAAGCAGCACAAGAGAAAATGCACAACTGGAGACCTATCTCCATGTTTTGATTAAGTCAATGGGACCAAACAAGGAGACAGGAGTGTCCTTCACTTAGCTATTTTAGTGTACAAAGAAGAAAGAAAGAAAGAAAGAAAGAAAGAAAGAAAGAAAGAAAGAAAGAAAGAAAGAAAGAAAGGAAGGAAGGAAGGAAGGAAGGAAGGAAGGAAGGAAGGAAGGAAGGAAGGAAGGAAGGAAGGAAGGAAGGAAGGAAGAAAGAAGGGGAGGGGAAAAAGAAGAAAGAGGGAGGGAGGGAGGAAAAGAAAGAAAAAAGAAAAGAAAGAGGGAGGGAGAGAAAGGAAAAAGGAAGAAAGGGGAAGGAAGAAAGCAAGAAAGAGAGAGGGAGGGGAAAAAGAAAATGAAAGAAAGAAGGGGAAGGGGGGAGAGGGAAAGAAAAAAAGCAGGGAAGGAAGAAAAAAGAGGAAGGGCAAAAGAAAGAAAAAAGAAAAGAAAATGAAATGAAAGAAAGAGGGGAAGGAAGAAAGCAAGAGGGAGGGAGGAAGGGGAAAAAGGAAGAAAAAAGACAACAAAAGAAAGAAGGGGAAGGAGGGAGAAAGGGAAAGAAAAAAAGAACAAGGGAGAAAGAAGGGAAGGGAGAAAGAAAGAGGGAGGGAGGAAGGAAGGGGGCAAAGAAAGAAAAAAGGAAAAGGGGAAGGAGGAAGAGAGGAAAAGAAAAAGAAAGACAGAAAGAAAGAAAGGTCAATCTCTCTATCTTTGAGTTGCAGAGATTCAGAAACCTAAATCAACAGGCAATTGACCATTTTCACAGCTGTTTTTCCCCCAGGAGTGGCCAATCTTGGCTTCCAATCAACCCCAGCTTCTTCTCTGCTAATTGTCAGCATTGGGTGACAAATGTAAGGACCCCTGGGGCCTTTGGAGAAATTAAAAAAAAAAAATAGAAGTGCTTGCTATAGAATTAACTAAACTGGCTTAGTTTATTTATGTCAACCGTCAGGGAGGCTGGCTCAGCCTAGATCAGGTCCGGCCTGTGGAACATCTAAGAAAAGCCAGGGTTGGGGTGGGGGTCAAAGATACTCTTGAGTGGGGGCTTATAATAGAAAGGGTTAATCGACCTTGGTCGAGCTACATGTTGGGTCATGTACTGGCCAGCATAAACCATGGCTTAGTGGATGGGAACGAATCCAGAGCTACTGGAGAACATCCTATTCCACCAGGCCTAAGGAACACCACAATAAATTAAGGGGTTAAAACAACAACACAAGCAGAATTCACACACAGCATATACACAAACATCCAGTTCTCCCACTGGGGTGATGGACATGCAGTGTTTCCATTCAACCATCTCCAAACCAGATCTTCTCCCTCTTGCATCTTCTCCTCTCTCTCTCTCTCTCTCTCTCTGTGTGTGTGTTGAATCTTAACTCCCAGAAGGCTCATTGAGAAGTGGGGAATTCTGGGAGATCACAACCGCACAACACCTGGCAGACACCCAGGGTGGAGCATCCCTTGGAGGAGGATGGGGTCAACACTCCCGCTCTCTCACCAAAGGGACACAAGATGGAAGGGTTCAGTAGTACGGCATGCTTGGGAGTTGACTTGGCCTCTTGGCACACTCAGAACGAGCGTTCAAACACCAGCCTAGTCTTCAGGGTAGCTTCCGTGATCCAGAATGAGCGGAAGGTGGAAACTTCAAGAGACCAGACCAGTCAACACTGGACAGCGTTTCGGTCCAAGCCTTGGACGCCGTCTACAAAAATGGTGGTTCGCGGCTCGTAGCTTCCGGGAACTTCTAAGCTACTAAGGTCCCGAGGAGAGCTGCTTGGACCATCCTGAGCTGCCATCTTGGTCCTTTCGGTGGCGTTTCCTCGTACGGTGATGTGTTCCCAGCCTCCCTGCAAAGTCAGGAAGGGGAGGGAATAGGTTAGAAAGGGGCGTTGGGAAAACCTCACTTTTTGGAGTGTCAGCCTTGGAAGCCATTTTATACTTGGAAGCTTCCAGGCTGCCACATTCGGTGCCTGGGAATTTGGGAGGGGGGATTTCATAGCGAGGTAGGAGACTAGACACAAAAACATTCCTTTCTTAGAGAGTCAAGGACAAGTTGCCCTGCACCTGGGAGTGACTCAGTGGTGGGATTCAATTTTTTTTTTTTTTAGTACCAGTTCCGTGGGCGTGGCTTGGTGGGCGTGGCAGGGAAGGATACTGCAGGGAAGGATGATGGAGAGAAGCCAGGTTTGGTGTTTCTGAGGCTCACCCCAATGCCGTAGTCCCAAGAGGCGCCCTTGGGTTCCAACGGTTGGACGCCGGTCCGACGGCAGACAGTTCCACAGCTCAGGCTGTGACTCCCTTGGACTTTGTCAGCTATCACCCAGATCTAAAAAAACAAAAACAAAATATCACCTGACAGGCATTACAAGCCACCCTTCATTAACACACAATGCCCACGTCAAAGATGGCTGCCCTTTTGGAGCTAATGGGGGAATTTTTTGAACTGGGAGAAGAAGATGGCTGAGGTGTTTTCACAAAATGGCAGCCTGGTGGAGTATTTTTCTAGTCATAACATGGCAGGTATCACCAATCACAAAGTGCCCGTTTCCTAGAATTTCCTCCAGCTTCTAGAGAACTGGAAAAGCTTCTTGGAAATCTGGGAGTTGAAGTCCACTCACCTTAAAGTGGCTAAGGTTAAAAAAAACCACTGGTTTAAATTCTTAAAATATATACTTTTCTACTACGGCCACACCTGATCCAAGGGTCCCACAGAAACTTTCCGGACGTTGTTTGAAATATGTTCCCAACTAGATCCTTGAGGGTAACTCGGTGTGATTCCGGCACGAAACCACAGATTACCTATAAAAGACAAGAGGGGATTGAGAAATTTCAGACCAAGCAGAAATAAACTCATATACTTGTTTGTCATCTTATTCCTCGTATGTCTTGTCGACAAGTGTTGATTAATCCAATACAGGTAGTCTCAGCTTATGACCACAATTAATTTTCATAGCCAAGCAAGGCAGTTGTTAAGGGATTCATGTTATGACCTTTTTGTGCCATCATTAAGTGAATCGCAGCAGTTATTAAGTTAATTGTGCGATCATTAAGCGAATCCATTCTTTCTCCATTGACTCTGCTTGTCGGAAGTCAGCTAGGAAGATGACAAGCGGGGATCATGGTGATCCTGGGACATTGCAACCATCGTAAATATGTGCCAATTGCAAAGCGCCAGAATTTCAACCACATGATTGTGAGGATGCGGTGTTGGTCATAAGTATGAGGACTGGTCCATAAGTCATTTTTTTCAGTGCTATTATAACCTACTAACAATCTCTATATATAAAAGCAAAATACCCCTTATGCTTCATTACAAAATCTCCAGAACTGTAAAGCCTACAAACTTGACATTTGGCCCGTCTGTTCCTCTTGGCTTCTAGGTGCTCACTAAGAAAGGATTTTTCGAAATGACCATCAGAGCGTTTAGAATATTTCCTATATTATTATTATTAACATGCTCTGATGCTAAGGAGTTCTACTCCCCTTCCCCACCTGAAATCTGTTCCAAATGGAAAACACAAGCAGAGGAGTTTCAGTTTCACAGCACCAAGCAGCTTTAGTACACAAGTTGAGCTAAGCCACGCCCAGGCTCCTTGCTGTCTCCTTCTTGCTCACACAGCAAATACTCTTTTAGTTTCCAAACAGCCCTCAACTCTCTCACACACTGACAGGAAGCTAGCCAGATGAATACCGATGGATGCTGGTAGGCAGAGGCACAATTCCCACCCTCTTATTTTCCTCCCCCAAAACTAATCCTGACCACATAGTTTGTAGAGAAGCACGGGTATTGAGCTAGTAGCTAATGAATGAATGGTTAACAATTCAATTGCTAACCACAAACTATTATGGACTGTTCAGTGATTTAATAATTGCACTTCCTTTCCAATGGAGCACTTACAGAATTGACGAGCAACTCAAAGAAACCAGATTTTTTCCCCCCAAAAAAACCAACATTAAAACAAAAACAAAAACCCAACCAGGAACGCAGGATTCTCTTCTCACCATTTTTATCCACCGCCAGCACAGCCGTTCGTCCCACGGACACTTGCTTTAACTTCTGCTTCAGAGGAGAAGGAACGTGGTACCAGCATTCGCCTGGATATTCCCAGAAAACCAGCAATAAGTAAAATGAACAAGAATCATTTCCTTACTTATTTGAATTCATCGAATTAAGGCAGCCACCGAAATACAAACTTGACTTGTTTTAACAATCGGTAGCTTCTTGGATTAGGTTCAACGATCGCAACGTTGTGTGAAGCCAACGTTTTTGATTTGGTTGGGGGGGATTAACGGGCAAAGGCTGAAAAATCCTGATTTTGGGTTTAAAACCTTTGGGTAAGGGGGAAAAAAATCATCCTTTCCCCACTTTTAACTGGTGGGAAACTTAAAAGGCATTTACTTTGTTCCTTTCAAAATATCAGCAACACAACTTCTGCCTTCTAACCTGAATGGGACCGTTTCAAAACACAGCAGGAACTGTGGGTTGTGTCAGTTTGGTGTTGTGGTTTAAGAGGCTGGATTAAAAAACCAGGAGACCTATGAAAACCGGCTGGGTGACTTTGGGCCTGGCAGAGCATTAGATGTGCAGGAAACCAGAGTTGGCTTTATCTTTTTAGGATAGGATGGGATGGGATGGAATGGAATGGAATAGAATAGGATAGAAGAATAAGAGTAGAGTAGAATAGAATAGAATAGAAGAGTAGAATAAGAGTAGACTAGAATATAGAATAAGAAATTGAATATCTCATGATACACATTCTAACAGCAGCAAGAATAACCTTTGCCCAAAGTTGGAAACCAGATAGTAACCCCACAGACAGTGTGATCATAAACAAAATTATGGAGTGTGCACAAATAGCAAAACTCACGTTGGAATTACAAGAGAGGGAAGAGAAGGAATATTATACAGTCTGGAAAAAAAATGTTATAATTGGTTGGATGATAGGACAGCAAGAATAAAAAATAATATAAACAAATCAATGTATATATAAATATACAGAAACTGGGAAAGTAGATGTCACAACATTGTAAAAATGGTATTTGTGTTGTTGTGCTGTTTTGTATATTGGTGTTGTTTTTAATTGTGTAAAATGTAATAAAAATTTATTTTTAAAAAAAGAGTAGAGTAGAATAGAATAGAATAGTTGAGTAGAATAAGAGTAGAGTAGACTAGAATAGTAGGGTAGAATAAGAGTAGAGTAGAATA
>NW_020716955.1:40231-69532 GCF_900518725.1 Notechis scutatus | reverse complement strand
GAGAGAGTGGCTTTCCGGGCTTGCCAGCTGGAGGAGGGGAAGCCCAACTGGGGTGAAGGCCACCGCCCTCCTCCTCCTCCTCTTCTCCAAGCCTGGACTTGCCTTGGCCGGCTTCAGCGGCCCGCCCGATGGGGTTGGGGATTAGGGTCAGGATATATACCTGGGGAGGGGGGCGCCCTGTTGGTGAAGAGGGGTGGAGAAGGGGGGGCGAAGGAAGGAAGGAGTTGGTTAGGAGGGAGGGAGGGAGGAGTTAGAAAGGGGGAAGGAAGGGAAGGAAGGAAAAATGGGAAGGAAGGAAAAATGGGAAGGAAGGAATTGGTTAGGAAGGAAGGAAAGAAGGAAGGAGGGAGGGAGGTGGAAGGGAAGGAAGGAGGGAATTAGGAATGTTAGGAAGGAAGGAAGGAAGGAAGGAGGGAAGGAGGGAGGTGGAAGGGAAGGAAGGAAGGAGGGAGGTGGAAGGAAGGAATTAGGAAGGAAGGAAGGAGTTTGTTAGGAAGGAAAGAAGGAGGGAGGGAGGGAGGGAGGAAGGAATTAGGAACAAAGGAAGGAGTTTGTTAGGGAGGGAGGGAGGAAAAATTGGAAGGAAGGAATTTGTTACGAAGTTGGGAGGGAGGTGGGAAGGAATGAAGGAAAGAAGGAGTTAGGGAGGGAGGAAGGAAGGAAAGAAGGAAGGAAGGAATTTGGAAGGAAGGAATGAGTTGGGAGGGAGGAAGGTGGGAAGGAAAGAAGGAAGGAAGGAAGGAGTTTGTTAGGGAGGGATGGACGGAAGGAAGGAATTTGTTAGGAAGGAAGGAGTTTGTTAGGGAGGGAGGGACGGAAGGAAGGAGTTTGTTAGGGAGGAAGGAAGGAAGGAAGGAGTTGGGAGGGAGGGAGGTGGAAGGGAAGGAAGGACAGAGTTTGTTGGGAAGGAAGGAAGGAAGGAAGGAAGGAAGGAAGGAAGGACGGACTCAGATGGAAAGCAGCTGGCTGGTTTGGGAGGAGGAATTTTTTTTTCTCCAAAAACTTCTACCAAAGTTTTTTTTGGTTTTCTTCCTTCCTCACCAAGGAACCCATTGTTATTGTTTTGTTTCACCTAAGAATTGGGGAACTTGAGTTCTGCTGACCAGGCAGAAGTGATTTCAGAGGCCTTTTGGATTTGCACATTTGAAAAGAAAAGAAAAAACCTTGGGTGACATGGTTGAATCTGTGATGATTCATTTGAAACTTTCAAGGGCCTCTCTTTTTTTTTTGTTTTGTAATCACTTCCTTCGGTAAAAACCAGCCTTTGAATTCAGTTTTCGCTTTTGAAAATGAGAACAAAAATTACTTTTTTTTTTTCATTAGGAGCCATAATGGTGATGCAGGAAGAGGAAGGTTTCGAATATCCTGCAATTTGCTCCTGGTTTAGTGTAAGGTTTGAATTCGGCCAGTGTAGCGTGCAAAGACTGGTGATCATCTGTATTTTTTACATCGCCTGGCTGGCAAAGATACATGGAGCCTTAAAAGGAAAAATCCTGGCCTCTCCATAAGGCAGAAATTATTAATAAATCATCATTATTACCAGAGAACCAATATGTAATCAGGGTTATGGTTTGAAAACTTGTGCAAGCCAGCCAGTAGTGACTGATGGAGTGTTTCTCAACCTTGGCAATTTTTAAGATGGGTGGACTTCAACTCCCAGAATCCCCCAGCCAGGCATAATTACTATTATTACTACTACTAATAATATTAAGGCATAATAATAAATATGAAAAGGATTTACCAGACTTCTGATTGTGGGGCTATTTGTTAACTTCTCTATCCGGCGCAGAAATGTTTGGTCCGTCAACCACGCTGGCTTTGCTTTATTATGGTTTGTGGATTAAACCCCCAACAAACTGGGTTTGTGCCTCCCTTTAGAGTGGAAACCATGATTTGCACATTTGAGGGCTGGTCTGTTGCATTTAAAGCCCTACCAAGAAAATTGCATCGGAGCTTATAAGGATAGATGGATGTAATGAACGGGAGAACACTTAACTTGAGTGCATCTGAAAAGATGTGGCTTTTTCCTTGGTTGAAAGCTTTGTCTGGTTTTGAAAAATACCAATAAAGGAGAATATATGTAGCTCAGGGTTGAAATGAGGGGCCCTTGGTGCTCTTTGATCTGGCTTGGGACAAGTGACCAGCATGTTACCTAGTTTGTGTAATGAAATATCTGCCAGAAAAAAGCCAGAGAGCCCCAAGGTTTTGGAAAGGGCTGGTCTATTTTCCCCCCTGCTCTGGTTCTGCCAAGGATCTGTTTGGAGAAGTTAATCATTAACCCCAGAAGGCTGTCATTAGGCCTTGACTCATAGAAGAGCAGAAGGACCGGGTTACTAGGGTGAGTAACAATGATTTATGGGGCATTGAGAAGAATTCCTCTGAGCTCCATTTGAGTGGATACCGTTGACACGTGGAGATGGAGCCAACCGAGAACACCTCAGAGGGCCTTCAGCTTTAAAAGGGTTGGAGATTCTTTGAGGATTCTTTTTGTGGTGTTGAGTGGAGTTGTGGTCTTGGTTAAGGGGGCTCGCTTAAGCTCCAAAAGGACTCTGGTGGTCAATTATTTTACGTTTGGTGGGAGATCTTTCACACCAGTGGTGACGTTCTCCCAAGCTTTGGACCTCAGCTCTTCTCGGTGGCTTCTTCTGGCCATCAGGTGTTCCTGATCCTCTTTGGACCAAGTCCACCTGTGAAATGAAGACTTGACCGTTGACTGACCAGAGGAGGAGATGTCCCTACTTCTAACAGGAGAATGAGCTCGCTAGTTACCTAGTACAGATAGTCCTTGACTTACGATCACAAACCCAAAATTTATGTTGCTAAGCGAGACATTGGTTAAGTGAGTTTGGCCCCATTTTACGGCTTTTCTTGCCACAGTCGTTAAGTAGATCACTGCAGTTGTTCAGTTAGTAACAGGGTTGTTACACAAGTCTAACTCAATTTCCCCATTGAGTTTGTTTATCAGAAGGTCGCCAAATGTGATCCCGGCCGGGACCGAATTTGGATCCCATAACCATGAGGATGCTGCAGTGGTCCTAAAAATCGGTCATAAGTCATTTTTCCCAGTGCCGTTGTAACTTGGAACGGTTGCGAGTTGAGGATTACCTGTAGTGCCGTTGGTGTACATGGGCAAACTTTACACCAGGGGTGAAATAGGCAGTGGAGGCTCACTGGAGATTTTCCATGGTCCTGTTAATTGGAAGCCACAAACATTGTTTTATTTATCTCTCCGTTTTGTTTCTCTGTCCAGGATATACCGCTCCGGCTAGTTCACAGCCGCACAACTATCCCAATACTACGTATACAATAATCCAGCAGCCCCCTACCACATCTGTCATAGTTGTGGGTGGCTGCCCGGCTTGCAGGTAATTTTCCTTTTTGGGTGGGTGGGAGGAAACGAGACGGTTGGGACCAAAATTTCCGATGCTAAGGGTGATGACCCAAAGGGGCGTGGCACAAAGGCAACACAGTCAGATAATCAGTAGGCATCCCTTTATTAGCTCCAACTTTGCTCCCAATGTCCTGGTTACCTTCTGGGCTGGAGAAAAACTCTCCTAGGAACAGCCTTTAGCTGCAGAGAATCAAGTCCAAAACGTGGTCAACACAAACTGTAACTATAAGTCCAATCAAGGCAAAATGAGATAATTAGTCCGGCAGGCCAGGAGTAAGAATTCCAGACGTGAAGGCATGGCAGTGATTTAACACGGTTGGGAAGACACCAGGAATGCACATAACCAAAGTCAACTCAAGATAAACTCACATTTGTTCCCAGCAGCTGTCGCACTCAGCTTGCATCTCTTTTAAACTATCATTCCCAGCTGTGGCTAATGAAGGGAATCAGGGCCCTTTCCTCCCCTGTAAGCCACACAACCCATGTTGCTCCTTTCTCCGTTCCTCCTTGCGTGCCCTAGGATGAAGAGGGGGGGGGCTGGGTCTTCCTCCGAACTCCCTCTCCCTTGTTCTACCTCTTCCCTGCTCTGCCCAGCTGGACTTTGCCCTTCCCCAGTTTTCTCCACAGCCAGTGGAGCCACACTCTGTCAGCTGTTCATTTTCCTCCTCGGATTCAAACTATGACGGAGCATGACACTAAGCTTCCCTTCCCTTGTGAAGCAAATGGAGTCCAATTTTACGGGCCTTTATTATTTTTTTGGCCAGGGTGATGAAGTGAATAGCTGCAGTTAAGTGGGAAACCCACGGTCGTTAAATGAATCCAGCTCTCGCCCCCATTGGCTTTGCTTTCCAGAAGCCAGCTGGGAAGGCCACAAATGACCACCACGTGACCACAGGATGTTGCAACCATCGTGAATACATGATGGTTTGCAGAGAGCCAAATTTTTGTCACGTGTCTGGGGGGAGGGAATGCAGCGGTCATGTGTGTAGGCCATAGGTCACTATTTTTGGTGCAAATAAATACAAGGTAGTCCTGGACTTACAACTTCTCATTTAGTTGCTAAATGAGAAGTTGTAAGTCCAGGACTACCTTGTATTTATTTGCTAAATGGAGCAACTTATCTGGATAGTGTCACAAAATGGCTGGATTTGGTTTGACTTCCAAACCTCACAAATTCACCTTGTCCCTAAAGACTTAAACTCTCCCCCCCTACAAAAAAAAAACAAACCCTGGAGTTTTAATTGCTTTCTGGAATCCTAGCAAGGGAATTCCGGAAAACAATTCAATTTTAAATTAAATGAATGTTTAGGGAGGTCCAGAGAAGGCATATGAAACGAAGCAAAATCATTAAATCGTGGTGCACGAGGGACGAACTCAACCCCAAAGAAGGGATTTCCTTGCAGATTTGCAATGTCTGTGACTCTGAGCAGGGAGGTCAAGCCTAGCTTCAAACCTGAATGTAAACATTCATTCTCTATTTTTAGATGGCCTCGGGAGCAGCAACTGTAAACCACGGGGAAAGTCATTTGGGTTATCCCCTCCCTCCCTGGCTAATTCTTACTGTATTAGCTAAGATTAGCCTTTCTCTCATTGGAAAGTTTTATGGTGCTCCCCGTTAGCCGACCGACGGAAGAAGCTGTGATCTTTTGTCAAGAAAATGTCTGCAAGACGAAATGGGTAGATTGACATTAACAATTAGAGAGCAGGAAGAAAAAGAATGTTATAAAATATGGGATTTATTTTATCAATAGCTAGACAGGAAAATAGAGAAATGAAACCTATCACAATGTAAATATAATAGTAAAGATAATACAATGAAATGATATGTTATAACTGATTACTATGGAAAGAATTATAATTTGCTGGAAAAGGATGAAGTAAATTTGTAATTAAAGTTTAATGATGATTTAACAATGAGATAGCATGATATGGATAGGTTTTTTACAATATGAATTTTAATCTAAACTTTAGAGGGAAAGACTGTTGATATTATGCACAAAAGATATGTACCAACCGACACACTACAATGGAAAGAAGGTTTTATTTATTATTTTATGTTTGTGTTGTTTGGTGTAAAAAAAAAAAAATTCTGCAAGACTTAAAATGCAGAGAGATTATGGCTAGTTGTCCAGTTACGACTGGAACCTCTGGGCCGTTGTTAAGTCGGTTGCCCCAATTTTGAGATCTTTTGCCGTGGTCGCTAAGCAAATCACACGGTCTTTAAGTGAACCCAGCTTTGCCCACTGACTTTGATTATGGGAACTTCCCCTTCAGTTCTGCCCCCATTTTATGACCTTTAGCGTCTCAGTTGTTAAGTGTAAGAATCACCGCAGTTGATTAAATTAACCCGGTCGTTAAGTGAATCTGGCTTCCGCTTGGACTTTGTCAGAAGGTCCCGTGATGATCTGGGACACCGTGATGGTCGTAAGTATGAGTCCATTGTCAAGGATCTGAGCATAAATCAGTGGTAGGTGTGAAAAACTATCTTAAATCCCAGTTTTTGGTGCCGTTCTAACTTTGAACCTAAATGGAACTGTTGTAAGTCGAGGACTGCCTGTTAAATGTGCGCCACTCCTGGGTTTCATTCGCCTTTGGTTTAACCACAGTGTGCAGTAACTTACTTACTTCCTGTTGTGTGATTTCCTTTCGCAGGGTTGGCGTGCTGGAAGACACCTTCACTTGCCTTGGCATCCTGTGCGCCATCGTTTTTTTCCCTGTGGGGATCATCTTTTGCCTCGCCTTGAGACAACGGACGTGTCCTAACTGCGGGGCGACGTTTGGTTAAGAGATCGGAGCGCCTACAACCCCACAACCCGACCACAACCCAGAGGCTTTGAGCAGCTGTACCCCCTTTTTTTTTCTAATGTAAATGTCATGTACAATCACGTTTATGCATCGGAGCTGATTTTGTAAAGAAATACAATTATTATCAAGCACTGGCGGTCTCTTCTCTCTTTCACGTGCGAAATTGATATTCATCTGTTAACGAAGCCCCCAGTTTTGGTTTTCGTGTTTTAAAATGCACCTTTTTTCTTTTGGTGGGGAGGAAATTTCAATAAAAGCACTTTTGCAAACTTTGCCCAGCCTTTCCACCCACCCTCCGAATGAAGAGAAAAATCTCTTGCTGTAGAAGCCATATTGATGTTCATAGATGCTGGGTCAGCCTTGAAACCCAGAGAGTGTGAAATTAAGAAAGAAAGAAAAAAGGGCTGATCTGAATTGTGTACCAAATGTTAATGCTTCTTTTGACAATGTATGGACTAAATGTCAATCATTCTTCTCCAACCAGGCTATGATTCAAATGCTGTTTCCAATAGTTTCAAGAAAAATATGGGGTGAATATGGCAAGTTCATGCAATAATAAAAGAACCAGGCAAGGTTGGTGTCCAGCTAAGGCATCAGGCTAGACCAGAGGCTGCCAACCTTTTGGACCTCGGGGACCACCAAACTCATAATTTTAAATCCTGCGGACCAGACACCCTGGGAAAATCCCCCAAAAAGTCTGCAGGAAAATTGCCCATTCTGTTTTCCTACCGATCGATCGTTCTTTATTTGGGGTCGCAGGATACCGTCTCCAGCTCCATTCTCAGGGGGGGAGAGAGAGACTTTTGGCTTCATGCAAGGAAAGCAGCAGAAGCAGCAGAAGTCTCTTTCTCTTCCCCAAACTCTGCCAGAAATGAGTCTTTGTGAGACTTGTTGTGCTGGCGCAGCCTCTTGGAGCAAGAGGCCTTGCAAGGTCCCAAAGACTCATTTCTGGCGGAGTTTGGGGGAGAGAAAGACTTTGGCTGCTTTTCTTGCGTGCAGCCAAAAGCAGAAGAAGAAAGAAGCGGAAAGAAGCAGCCCAGTGGTCAGGCTGGGCGCGTGGGCTAAGTTCCCCTCCTCCGCCCTTTCCCTCCTCCCCTCACTACCTTGTGTTGTTCGCGATGCAATTGATGCAAGCCTTGTGCTCCCGCAGGCCATATGGGCGGCGCAGCCTTGTGTTCCCGCGCAGCCTGGGTTAATTGCTTTGGGGGTGACATTTCTCTGCAGACCGCCAGAATTTTCTCACGTACCACCAGTGGTCCCCGGCCCGCTGGTTGGCGACCACTGGGCTAGAAATTGGGAGATGGTGAGTTCTAGTCCCACCTTAAGTATGAAAGTCGGCTGGATGACTTTGGGCCAACCACCAAGAGGCGGTGAGTTCTAGCCCCATCTTATCTACAAAGCCAGCTGGGTAAACTTGGGCCAATTACTTTCTCTCAGCCCCTAGAAATCACTTCTGAAAAACCTTGCCAAGTAAAGTGAAGGGACTTTTCCAGGCAGTGTCTGAAAATGAGACCCAACTGAACAGAAAAAAAAAAAAATCCCATTTAATGTTTCCTTTCCAATGATCCATGATAAAAAAAACTGCTTTCAGACAATCCTGTTAAACAGGATCCAATAAAGGAAAATATTTGTAGCTCAGGGTTGAAATAAAGATCCTTGGTGCTCTTTGAGCATGGTGGTTTTCTTTTGTTTACCCATCAGGGTTAGCACGGATGATGTTACTAGTTTGGGTCATGAAACGTCTGCAAGAGAATAACCAAGCTCAGAGAACACCAGGAACCCCTCAAAATAAAATCCTACTTGAAGAGAAGATTCAGCTTTTACGTACTGCAAACCAATGAAAGAATGTCCCATTGTTCTGATCAGAGCATTTTATTATTACTGTATCCCTAAGACATTTTATCTTAGCTTATGTAATGAAAATATTATTTGGCATGATATTCTGTTAGGTCATCCTTAAGTGTTTAAAAAGCAGCGACTCTCGTATCCATCTAAGTAAATTGTACAAGCAAAACTAAACGGAACTGATCCCTAGGATTAAACCACACCATTGGCACAGAAGTCTAAGCAGCAATGCTGGTAATAGAAGACTAAAGAGGATCAGTTCTGCTGGTTTCCCTATTTGGTTTATTTCTGCTTTCCTAAATATAGTTGTCTTCCTAAACAAGGCACGCTTCTAAACTCAAAGCAAATCTGCAGGCGTCTCAGCCATCGATAATTAGCAGAAACGAGAAGCCAGCAAAAACAAAAAACAAAAATCATGTTTAAAAAGTCAGAAACTTTGGCAATTTGCAGCTGCTGTACACATTAATTAACATTTAAATAAAAGTTTAAAAACAACTTCAGACAGTATTTGGAAATCATATCGCCGAAGACAGTTATGGCCACCGCCAACCAGGGGAGCCTCCAGTTGCCGCGTAGTCAGCCAATTTGGAAACCATCCCAAGGCAACACCTGAAGGGACCTGCAGGCTGGGGCAGGCTGTGCAATGTTGACAAGGTAGTAGGATTAAACAACAACAACAACAAAAAATAGATCAGGTTTTTTTTCCAATGCCACTCATCGAAGGATTGGCGCCGATCTGTCGTTTGTGACGGTCGGTCGGAGTTTGACGGTTGCAAAGGGATTCTCGCCACTGTAATAAAGCAGACATGCAAATTGAAGCACAGCGAGATGGGACGATAAGCTACGTTTTAATTTTTACGAAGGTGGTTTCAACCCATTTCCAGGAATGTGATTAAGGCTTTGTGTACCTATTCTTGGCATCACCTGGCGTAACAAAAGTTCCAAGTGTTGTGGTTCGTCGGCAGCCTGTGCAGACGGCAGTGGAATTGGACCGTGGGGAAGAACAGGGACCAGTCCGGGAGTCTGGGGAGGACTCAGATGAGGGTCCTGCATCCGATGCAGAGATGGGGCCAGGACCATCTGGGAGTGGGGTGCTGACTCTGGAGTCTGGCAGCAGTGAGGCAGAGGAACAAGGGGAGCCTGTTCCTAGTGTGCGTGTGTGCAGGGCTGCTAGAAGGCAAGAGCAGCTGAAACAAAAGGGGCGACTCGGGCTGGGAGGTGATTGCCCTTCCCATAAAGTATAAAGGACAGGCCAAGGTGACGAAACCTTTGCAGGAAGCAAAGTCGTTCATTCTGTTCAGATTAATCCTTGAAGCTGTGGGTGGACTTTGTACGTCAGTGGCATTTTTATAGTTCATTTGGCACTTTTGTTGTTGGCAGCAATTCAAAGGAAAGAAAGGTGAGTGCTTATCTCGAGGGACTGTTTGGGACTCATTACTGCCTGGGAATGAACTTAATTCCCAGCATTGAAATAAAACAGGAATTGATTTAACTGAGCGTGTGCTTAATTACGGTCTTGGAAGCTTTGGTCAGAACACCAAATAGCGCAGTCTTGGAGCGTGCTGGAATTCCTAGCGTGTATATACTATGGAAACAGTGACATCTATGCTGGCTTGGGCATGTCGTGAGGATGGCCGATGGGTGGGTTCCAAAAGACCTCCGGTATGGAGAATTAGTGCAGGGAAAGCGCCCGAGAGGGAGACCAGGATATCTGCAAGAGGGATCTAAAGGCCTTGGGAATGGACATCAACAGCTGGGAAACCTTGACCTCTGATCATTCAGCTTGGAGGCTAAAGACGCAGCATGGCCTTCTCCAATTCGAAGAAGGGACACTCATTCGGCAGGCTGAGGCAAAGAGGAACCAGAGAAATCCGGGGGCTGGATGGGACAGACTGTATCTGTCCTCAGCGTGGAAATCCTTGCCCCTCTCAAATTGGCCTTTTTAGCCACACTAGATGCTGTTTTAGGACCTCTTTTCAGATCACGATACCATAGTCTCTTGAGACCGAAGGTGTGATGGGCATGACAGAAGGACGCCAAGACAGGATTAAGGCCACCTGAATGGTTCTCCAAGATGACCTCATAGAAAGATAAACCAAGGCTGGATTTTTTTTTGTTTTTTTTTGAGTTTGTTGCATGTTGTCAATGATATTGCATGATTCCAACTTACCTTAGGAAAGGTGGCTTCATAATGCCGTTCATGTTAGGTTTCTGAGGAAGGAAAGAAAAGTCATCATCGCTGAGTACGGAAGAAAAGGAAGGCCGTTCGAAGGAAAGGAATAAGCAGGAAAGGGACTTTAAACGTCTGATTAAGCACGTTGGGGAATCGGGAAATGTATGGACTTCAACTCCCAGAATTCCCCAGCCGGCATGTCGGGGAGCCTCAAGCAGAGGTGGTATTCAGCCGGTTCTGACCGGTGGAAATTTTGAGTAGTTCAGAGAACCGGCAAATGCCGCCTCTGACTGGCCCCGCTGACCCCATCTCTTCTCTGCCTCCCATTGAGTCCCAGCTGATTGGCTGGCTCTTCTTTGGTTGCCCTGCGCAGGAGAACAGAGCTGGAAAGCAGGTTAGTGGGGTGGGGAGGGAAGGGGGATTTTGCAGTATATCCTTCCCTGCCACGCCCACCAAGCCACACCAACAGAACCGGTAGTAAAAAAAAATTTGAATCCCACCACTGTGTCAGTTTTCCAGCATACTTTAAGTAGTATGGACTTCAACTCCCAGAATTCCCCAGCCAGCATGTTGGGGAGCTGAAAGAAGTGTAGATTTCAACTCCCAGAATTCATGGCTGGTTGGGGAATTCTGGGAGTTGGAAGTCCACACATTATGAAGTTGCCAAGGTTGGAAAACCTTGACTTAAAACAGCCACACTCTCAACCACAGTTTTCTAGGCCTCTCCTGGTTGTAATCCCTTCACTTGGTCATTCTACGCTAAAAACTTCGTAGTTTTACTTTATTTTGGTCTATCAATGCAGTATTTTTTTTTTAACTTCTAGTTTAGACTGATCGTTTTAGGAGCAAAGAAAGCAATAACTGGAACAAACTTTGCAGGATGATCTCTTGTAATCATTTCTGACGCCTCCTGCATAAGTAATCCCTGTTTTGAATAACGAGGGTGTGATTCAGGGAAATTGACTCATCACAATGGCTTATGAATTCAAAGAGAGTCAATTTCCTCTTGCTAATTTCATATATTCCACTTTCACTGACGCCTGAACTGCAATGGCTCCTCGAGACCAGAAGGTGGCACTCCAGCTTCCCCGTAAGACCTAAGCATTGTTGCTGGAGTTTTCCTTTGGATTCCTATTTTTCAGACCGAAGTGATAATGAATTAACTCTATGAATCAAGGCCTAAAATGCTTTCAGTACCTTTCAACTGCAAAACAACCTCATTGTTTGAAAAGGGGCAAAACTGCTGAAAGAATCCAGATGTTTACAAGTGCCGTTATTTAGTGCCTGCTTTCCAGTCTGACTTACAGCGGCTTCCCTGGCTGGTTAACATCACGTAACTCTTGAGCAAGCAGGAATTACAATATCTGAACTTACAAGCCTTTCCTCGGACACTGATAGGTCTCCTGTGTTCAAAACCCTGAAATATCATTTGAAATGTTTAAAACTGAATCTGAGCCAAATGCCTGCGCTTTGCTGTGTGCAACACAAAAGTTTAAAGCAACTTTTTAGCTCTCCACGGTGAGGTCTGATTATACCAACACTGGACCAGTATAATTGACACAGCGATGGTGAGCTTGTGAAATGCCACTGAAACGAGGAATGGATTCCCCTCCCGCCAATTACAAGTAGTCCTTGGCTTACAACCACAAATGAGCCCAGAATTTATGTTGCTAAGTGAGAAATGTGTTAAGTGAGTTGTGCTCCATTTTACGACTATTCTTGCTGCATTCGTTAAAACTGAATTTCATCATCATCATTTAACGATCCCGTAATTCCTTGTCTGGGCAACTGAATGGAGCTAGCAGAGAGTTTTCATGGCTGGATGCCTTTCCTGTCACCAATGCTGAGTTTTGTTCAGCAGATCATATTCTCATTTTGCCCCGAGAGAGAAATATCTGCCTTAAACTGAATTGCAGTTGTTAAATTAGGAATTTAATTGTGAAGTGAATCTGGCTTCCCCATGGACTTTGCTTGTCAGAAGGTCGCAAAAGATGATCACATGACCCCACAGGACACTGTAACTGTCATAAATGTGAGTCAGTTGCCAAGCATCTGAATGTAAATCATGTGACCATGGAGTTGCTGCAACAGTCATAAGTGCGAAAAATGGTCCTAAGTCACCTTTTTTCAGTCCTGTTTTAACTTGAAACGATCACTAAAGAACTGTTCTAAGTCAAGGATTACTTGTAATTGCTGAAATTTAAAAGAATGATGTAACTAGCAAGTTCAAAAAGTTTTAAGTTCAGCCTGGCATTACTCAGATAGCTGGATAAAACCAGTGGTGGGATTCAATTTTTTTTACTACCAGTTCTGAGGGCGTGGCTTGGTGGGCGTGGCAGGGGAAGACACTGTAAAATCTCTAGTCAGAGGTGGGATTTTCCGGTTTTCTGAGCTACTCAAAATTTCACAGCTACTGGTTCTCCAGAACTGGTCAGAACCTGCTGAATACCACCTCTGGATTAAACCCGTCAGCAAAAGTATTTTCAAAAGCTGAGGTTTTTTTTTTAATATAAATAACAAAACTGGTCGGTCTACTCACAAGAGATATGCTTTGAGCTGCTGTAGTTTTAGAAGTTTCAAGTTTTGGTTCTGAAGCTGGTTTGGTCGGCCCAGATATGACATAATCTGGTGGGGGGAGGATGGGGCTTTCTCTGTTGGTCAAGTTGACTGAGCTGACACTACGGATGGGCGCAGGGCTAAAGCAAAGAAAACCACTGTTAATAACAATAGCACTTAAGACTTATATACCACTTCATAGTGCTTGATAGCCCTCTCTAAGCGGTTTACAAAGTCAGCCTATTTTCCCCCAACAATCTGCCTCCTCATTTTACCCACCTCAGAAGGATGGAAGGCTGAGTCACCCATGATCGAACTCCTGCCAGTGGGCAGAGTTAGCCTGAAACACTGCATTCTAACCACTCTGCCACTATGCCTGCCTTCCTTCCTTCCTTCCTTCCTTCCTTCCCTTCCTTCCTTCCTTCCCCAAGCAATAGCATATACCGCTTCACAGTGCTTTGCAGCCCTCTCTAAACTGTTTACAGAGTCAGCCTATTTTCCCCCAACAATCTGGCTCCTCATTTTACCGACCTCGGAAGGCTGGAAGGCTGAGTCAACCTTGAGCCGGTCAGGATCGAACTGCTGGCGGTTGGTAGAGTCAGCCTGCAATACTGTACTTTAACCACTGCGCCACCAGGACTCCATAGCCCAACCAGAAGCAACAGATTCTTCAGCTCGGTTCTCAAAGAGCTTCTACGCCAACCCACCATTACCTTGGCACCGGAATGCGCACGGTCTCTTCTGATGGGCCTTCGAAGGGCGTTGTGTAAGAGGATGGGAACCAGCCTTTCCTAGAAGATAACGTTGTAATAAATTACTGCTTTGTACAAACCTGGCTGTATACCACAAGAGAAGACATTTGTGGGGGTCCTTGGTGCTCTCTGAGCTTGGTTCTCCTGCTCCTCCTCCCAATCCCCACCCCATTGTTTTCATGATATGAGTAGTCCTCAAGTTACTACTGGTCGTTCAGTGATCGTTCGAAGTTACAATGGCGCTGAAGGAACAGACATATGAGCAGTGTGTGGGGGTGTGTGATTCATCCGGTTTGTACCGGTTCACACGAGCCGGTTGTTAAGTTACCCAAGCCCCCATGATCAAAGGGGATGCTGGTTGCCGCGCTGCAATGCAGAAATGGGCAACAGAACGGCCGGTGCGAGGGAAGGAGAAGGCCGCTTTCCCTCTCTCTTCTTCCTGCTCCTCCTTCCCTCTGTTTCCCGTTTCTCCATTGAGGCTTAACGCCCAGGATCCACTTTGATAGTGTGTGTGTGTGGGGGTGTAATTTAACAACCGGTTTGCCCATGTTCAGGTTGGCCATCGCGAGAGGCTTGTCCCACCTGTGTTGTGGTTCACCGGCAGCCTGTGCAGACGACAGTGGAGTTGGACAGTGGGGAAGAACGAAGACCAGTCCGGAAGTCTGGAGAGGACTCGGATGAGGATCCTGCATCCGATGCAGGGATGGGGCCAGGACCATCTGGGAGTGGGGTGCTGACTCCGGAGCCTCCAGAGTCTGGCAGCAGCGAGGCAGAGGAACAAGGGGTGCCTGTTCCCAGTGCGCGTGTGCGCAGAGCTGCTAGAAGGCAAGAGCAGCTGAGACAAAAGGGGCGATTCGGGAGTAAGGCAGGGAGGTGATTGCCCCTCCCATAAGGTATAAAAGACAAGCCAAGATGATGAAACCTTTGCAGGAAGCAAAGTCGTTCATATTGTTCGGATTAATCCTTGAAGCTGTGTGTGGAGTTTGTACTTCGGTTGGCTTTTTACAGTTAATTTGGCACTTTAGTTGTCAGCAATTCAAAGGAGAGAAAAGTGGGTGCTTATCTTGAGGAACTGTTTGGGACTCATTACTGCCTGGGAATGAACATAATTCCCAGCGTTGAAATAAAACAAGAGTTGTTTTAACTAAGCATGTGCTTAATTATGGCCTCAGGACGCTTTGGTCAGAACAATGTGTGGCGGAACTGGTAGATGGGAACGGGCCACGTCTCCCATGATAGCCAACCTGACCCTGGGAGAACCGGTTGTTAAATTATTTGAATCCCACCACTGCTTATGAGCAGATAAGACGTTCTGAAAAGTGGTTTGGGGTAATTAATGCAAAATTTTGGGAAGCCTTGACATACACTTTGGTGACATCATGTTCTCCGTACAGCCAGCCGTCTCTTTCTTCTGATACGAACAGCGTGATAAGGTCGCCCTGGGCGAAACTAAGGAGAGTCTCGTTATTTCCAGCGGTGTGCGGGAAGATAGTCTTCACTTTCTGACGCTTCATTATGTTCAGTCCAGTGGCCACAGAGGTAGATCGCAATAAACTGGAATCGTCTGCATAATATCACCAAAAAAAAAAAGGAAAAGCAGACAGAAAGAGGCAGGGGAAATAAAGCATCATTAATCATGGAATTGTCCAGCAGAGAGCATCAAGCTAACAATGTGCTCCTCCGAGCTTAGTGGCCACAAAACAGAGCTCAAGATGGTCGGCCTAGCTTGTGTCTGGATTCTGGCCCCTGCAGAGAGGGCTCACTCCGATGTGATGCTTGTCAATGCAGTCCATGCTCTTCTGGGTGAAAGTCTAGTTCCACGATGGCAAACCTATGGCAATGAGTGCCACAGGTGGCATACAGAGCCATTTGTGCTGGCATGCGAGCTGCAGGCAAACTTACCTCACTGCACATGTGCGTGCCTCACAGCTAATTTTTGGCCTTTTTGAGGCCTTTTTTGGCCTCCCAAAGGCTTGAGGAAGGCTTCTGCAGGCTTTGCAGGCCGAAAACTAGCCCCGTTTCATCACTTCCGGTATTTTCGGAAAACCAGGAAGTGACGAAACGGGGCTAGTTTTTGGCCCGCAAAGCCTGCAGAAGCCTGCAGAAGCCTTCATCAAGCCTTTGGGAGGCTGAAAAAGGCCTCAAACCAGCTGAAAATCAGCTGTGAGGCACAGTTCAGGTAAGGGGGCGGCGGGGGGTGGGGGGGATTGTGCGCGCATGCGTAGGGGGCGTGGTGGGGTGGATTGCCTTCTGGTGCTGGCACGCGAGCATGAGTGTGCAAGCGCATGCACAATTTTTGGCACAGGAGCCCAAAAAGGTTAGCCACTACTAGTCTAGTTTAAATTCCGCACTTCTTCCCCAAATCTAATTTATCTACCTACCTACCTACCTACCATCCACCCATCATCTCTTGCTCTCCCTCCCTCCCTCCCTCCCTCCCTCTCTTTCTCTGTCTCCCCTTACCTGTTGCATTGCTTAATTTCTCGGAAGAGGTCTTTGGTATGACAGGTGTTGGGTTGTTGAACATATCAACTAAAGGGCTGGTGTAAGCTCTCCCCGGAGGGGCTGGGGGCACCTTAGGAGAATGCCTTCGGAGGGAATCATAATTATTTCCAACCTGCCGACCAAAAGGCAAAGCGTCAATATTGTGAAACAGCGCACAAAGGCATGAATAAATACTAGCGATTTTATTGGCTTATCCAAACTGAATTCTTTCCTTTGAAAAGTTTTTTCCTTAATTAGATTCACTTGCCGGTTTTCCAGGTTGATTCTATCCCAGAATATATGGAAGCTCAGCTCGGGAACGAATGCAAACTAGATTATATTTGTAGGGTAAAAATTAGGGGCGCCGGTGCAATTTGAGACATTCATAAAGTAACAGGTGTGTTTCTGTGGGGAATTTAAGGTGCCTGACTAGAGACCAGGAGACGGTGAGTTCTAGTCCTGCCTCAGGCATGAAGGCCGGCTCAATGACTTTGGGCCAATCACCAGGAGACGGTGAGTTCTAGTCCTGCCTCAGGCATGGAAGCTGGCTCAATGACTTTGGGCCAATCACCAGGAGATGGTGAGTTCTAGTCCCGCTTTAGGCCTTCTGGGTGAGTTTGGGTCAATTGCCAGGAGAGTGGGAGTTCTAGTCCCACCTTAGGCATGAAAGCCAGCAGGGTGACCTTGGGCAGTCCCTCACTCTCAGCCCAACCCACCTCACCAAGTTGCTGTGGGGAAAATAGGAGGAGGAAGGACTATTGTGTCTATTATGTTTACTGATCATAAAAGTAATAAAGTTGGGATAAGCATCTAATGAATAAATATGGGTGGCGTTTGAATTGTACACCTGTGTCCACCATGTTGGACTGCCTGTCTCTCTCTCTCTCTTCTCTACTCAGCTCCCAAGGTGAAATGGGAATCTCACCAGGTTGTTCCTCTCTATCATTGGGGAAGGCAAGGGAGTCCCTGATATCGAAACGGATCCGGTTGACTTGATCTCATCGATCATATTCATGACGGTCGCTGGAACCTTGGTGGCATCGCTGCAGGTTTCCAACCACGCTGGCAACTTGGCGGTAAGTATCTCTGAGCACTACAGGGAATCCGAGGAAAATATAAATTTAAGAACAGAATAACAGAGTTGGAAGGGACCTTGGAGGTCTTCTAGTCCAACCCCCTGCCTAGCCAGGAAACCCTACACCATTTCAGACAAAGGGTTATCCAATATCTTTTTAAAAACTTCCAGTGTTGGAGCATTTTCACAACTTCTGAAGGCTGTTCCATTGATTAATCGTTCTCACTATCAGGCAATTTCTCCTTAATTCCAGGTTGCTTCTCTCCTTGATTATCCACCCGTCGCTTCTTGTCCTGCCTTCAGGTGTTTTGGAGAATAGCTTGACTCCCTCTTCTTTGGGGCAGCCCCTGAGATATTGGAAGGCTGCTATCCTATCTCCCCTAATTTCATAGAGAACCAGAAAAAGAAGATGCTTCTCTCAAGCAAATCTAGGAATTGGCTACGGTTTGGATTACAATTTTGTTTCGTGGCGGCAAATGTTTAGAGATGCCTGTTTTGGGTGTACTTGGGATACAGCATTCACATGCCCCCCCCCCCCCCCCAAAAAAAAAAAAAAGATGTTGAGACTTTGGGAAAAAAGGCAGAGAAGATGATTAAATGCCTGGAGACTAAAACCTATGAAGAATGGTTGTTGGATTTGGGTATGGATACTGTAGAGAAAAGAAGGACCAGGGAGCACATGAGAGCAGTCTTCCAGTATTTGAGGGGATGCCACAAAGAAAAGGGGGTCAATTTATTCTCCAAAGCACCAGAAGGCAAGATGAGAAGCAAAGGATGGAAACTAAACAAGGAGAAAAACAACCTGGGACTAAGGAGAAATTTCTTGACAGTGAAAACAATGAAACGGTGGAACAACTTGCCTCCAGAAGTTGTGAGTGCTTCATCCCTTGTGGTTTTTAAGAAGAGACTGGACAGCTACTTGTCTGAAAAAGGGTCTCCTGTTTGAGAAAGGGGTTGGACTAGAAGACCTCCAAGGTCCCTTCCAGCTCTATTTTGATTGATGGATACAGGTCCTTCTTCCACAGCTCACCTCCACATGGTAATGGAACAGGCGTTGAGCAAAATTGCAGTGCTTGTCAACCAGGAAGCAAAACCTTTTCTTCTCTTCAAGCAAGGCCTCTCTGCAACCCTCCGCAATAAATCTTTGGATATCGCTCTGTCGGGAGCTTACGGTTTCCAAATACTAGATAAAGCATGAAAATACCAGATTCAGACAATCACACACACCAATCTTGTGCTATTTAAAATATTTCCAGCCCATTTTCTAGGAAGTCCCATCTCAAGTCAACAGTCCAATAATGAAACTCTCATTCTCATTCTCTCTCTTTCTCGTCTGTCTGTCTGTCTGTCTGTCTGTCTGTCTGTCTCTTCATTATTTCATTTTATTTCATTTCATTTATATGCCATCCCTCTCGTCCAGCTGTAGAAAGTGTGGAAACAATTAAAATCACAATTGTGCAACGCTAAATAAAAACTAGAACCAATGAAACGGACGGCATGTTACATGTATTAAAATAGTAAGGAGTAGCAAAATAAAAACTCAGTATTCTTCCAATATTCAGGCCTGGGAAAGAGGGATTCTTGTACAACTTAAGTTTAATGGCAGCTTCAAACTTTAATTTTTTTCTCAAATAGAACTGCGCAGTCTAGTCACATTCTGCCACTCTGTATCAACACGCAAAAATATCATTTATCTTCCAACGTATATATTCCCTTGATAAGGCTGCCAACCTACACAATAGCCAATTAATTTTTCCAGGACAGGAAGATTATCTGTTGACATGAAGAAAGGCGATAAATATACTTGCTACATCATGTCAAGAGACTAACTTTATTCCCCAACAAGTTTTTTAAAAAAATCTTTCTTAAGGCACTTTGGGATACTCCAAGGAGAAGAAAACAGGTTTGAATCCAGGTTATATGTGAATGGATGTCAAGAATTCACTTCTCGTTCCCACTTTGGTTGAGCTTAGTATAACGGAAGGTGAAGGTGAAGGTGAATGTTAATTGTTGGTCATCTGTGTAAATGAAGAGCAGAAGTCAAAATACTTGTGCTGTGCATGTTCAAAGAATCCTTTGCTTTCCTGAAAATAATCTCAATATCAATTCATAGTGTTACAGGTAATCCTCAATTTACGACAGTTCGTTCAAAGTTACAGCGGCACTGGAAAAAGTGACTTATGACCATTTTTCACACTTACGACTGTTGCGGTGTCCCCATGGTCACGTGATCAAAATTCAGAGGCTTGGCAACTGACTCATATTTATGATGATTGCCGTATCCCTGGGTCACGTCTCTTTTGTGACCTCCTGACAAGCAAAGTCAATGGGGCAGCCAGATTTATTTCACCATCGAGTTATTCACTTCACAAAGGTGGCAAGAAAAGTCGTAAAATGGGGCAAAGCTCACTTATCAAATGTGTCACTTAGCAACATATATTCTGGGCTCAATTGTGGCCGTAAGTCAAGGACTACCTGTATTAACACTGAAGAGGAACATTAATACTTCTAATACCTAGTGGTAGAGGGAGGAGACCAGAAAGGTTCTTGACGTAAGTAACAGCATAAATAACACTCAATTGTGGTGTGGTGGCCTAGAGGTGGAGCTCCCGGCTCACAATCAGGAGGCTGTGAGTTCGATCCCAGGTAGAGGCAGATATGTCTCTCTCTCTGGGCGCACTGAGAATATATCAACAAAACTCCGCATCGGTGACAGGAAGGGCATCCGGCCAAGTAAACACTCAGCGCCCTTCAGACTTCATCTCGTAAGGGATTATGGGGTCATTAAAAGGAGATGATGATGATGATGACTACATTACAAAAGGCTCGGCCTCTTTAAAAGTTAAAGGGTTTGAATTTTAACCAACATGAAGTAAGCTTGACTTAACTTTCAAACTAAGGAAACTTGAGTCAAGGTGAAGGTACCAACCTCGGATTCTCTGTGTTCATATTTAATGGCGTTCCGTCCTCCTTGGCTTTTCCGCCTGATTTTTTTCAGTTCGGCCTGAGATTTTTCCAAAGAATCTAATTTGCTTCGGTGTTCGTTTTGGTACCTCTTCAGAGTAGCCTGTAAGGAGAAAGTTCACAGAGGTATTTTTGGAAAGAAGTCCGTCGGGAGGTTGGGAGACTGGTATCCACGGGTTCCTACTTAGGGGAGGAAAGCTGACAACGTCATGCTAAAAAAAAATATAGGAGCTTGTTCCCTACTGTTCTGCAACTGTAGGGAATAACAGTATTATTATAGTTATTATCGTTTATTAGGACATGCTTCAACCCGTTGAAAAATTACGAGAGGAACATGCATGAGAAAACAGAAAAATAGAAGTCAAGAAATTATTCACAGAAAACTGGAGGTTCTTCATATCTCTTGCTGCCTTCCTTCATTTTATTTTATTTTATTTTTATGCATGGTGATATTCTCTCACCTTTTAGATCGAGGGTCTTCAAACTTGGCAAGTTTAAGACTTGTGGACTTCAACTCCCAGAATTCCTGAGCTAACAGGACTGGAGGAGGAATATTGGGAGTTGAAGCCCACAAGTCTTAAAGCTGTCAAGTTTGAAGACCCCTGTTTTAGATGATTTCTAACTGGAAAAAAGGGTTTGGTTGACATCAAAGCAGGAGAAGGTTTGGCAGAAGGAACCAGCGAATGAATCCACAGCTTCTCCCAAGTTAAAACTATATTAGGGGGGTCCTTGGAGCTCTCTGAATTGGGTTGTTTTCTTGCAGAGGTTTCATGACTCAACAAGGTGACATCATCAGTGCTAGCATAAAACTATGTTACTCACGACAGACTAAATTCCTAGATTTTACAGAGGTTGAGGAAGGAAGGTTGATGGTCATCTCAGAGACATGACTGATTTGTGGCTGCTACCAAGAAACTAGCAAATTCTTACATTTAATCTTCTCCGGCACTAAAATAAATAAATAATACACTTACATTCATATATTTTACATCTAATTCGGTTTTCTTCTCCAGCTCCGATATAATTTCTTTATGGAATTTCTTGAACTGTAGTCATGAAAAATTGACAGAAGGGTGAGAAGGTTAGCATATCTTCATAGGAAAATATGCGTATAATATTTTAAAGCACTGCGGGCAGATTTACTTACGTTTTCTTCTAGCTTGTCGTTGAGTTTCTTTTGAGCGATAGAAATCTCGATGAGAACGTGGCCTGTTGATAAACAAGATTAAATTTTATTTCTGGCTCCTTGGGCCCTTCAAACAAAGGGAGAAAGGGCAGCACAAGTCAAATATCTTGATTTCTTTTTCAAATTCCTTGCCAAAAGCAATGGAAGAAACTTTGTAGGAATCCGGCTTTGGTTATAAGGAACTGGTTTTTTTTGTTTTGTTTTGGACAATACATTTTTATAGAGATAATCGTTCTTTATATACATTTAAAATATACACCAAAACTTCCAACTTAAAAAGACCCTATATATCTGCTTTCTTACAGCTCTTTATTTTATTTAAAAAAAGCTAAAATGCAAAATCCCTCCAATTTTTTTTAAAGCAAAGAAAAACCATGAGATATTAAAAAGTGCATTAAAAAACTACCACATATACACATATTATCTCCCCTAGTTGAATACTAATATATTACAACAATATTAGATTCCACCTCTTGTGAAACAGCCCCCCCCCCAATTTTTAAACTTTTAAATCATTTGCAAATTACTAACCTTTCTATATCTCTATATAATATTAATGATGAAATAGTTAACAAGCAGAACAATCATAGTAGAAAAAGGCAAGATTGTTTTCTCAAAACCCTCTGTTAACCAACTGTTACTGTAATCCACACATAGAAAATTTACCACGGCATCTTATCTATCTCAAATCATCACAATAATTAACGATTCGTAGTGGATCGAATATCCATGGACTTTTTCATGAGTTTGTAGAATTATAGAATAGAGCTGAAAGGGACCATGGAGGTCTTTTAGTCCAGCCCCCTGATCAAACAGGAGAATCTAATCAATTTCAGATAAGTGACAGTCCAGTCTCTTCTTGAAAACCTCCAGTGATGGCGCATCCACAACTTCTAGAGGCCAGCTGTTCCACTGGTTAATTGTCCTCTCTGTTAGGAAGTTCCTGCTAAATTCCAAGTTGCTTCTCTCCTTGATGAGTTTCCATTCTTTGTTTCTTGTCTTGCTTTCTGGAAAATAAGTTGACCCCCCTCTTCTTTGGGGCAGCCCCTCAAGTATTCAAAGACTGCTATCATGTCTCCCCTGGTCCTTCTTTTCATCAGACTAGACATAACCCAGTTCCTGCAACCGTTCTTCATATGTTTTAGCCTCCAGTCCCCGAATCCTCTTTGTTCCTCTTCTCTGCACCCTTTCCAGAGTCTCAACATCTTTTTGTACATCTTGGCGACCCAAACTGGATGCAGCATTCCAAGGGTGGCTTTACCAGGGCCTTTTATAAAATGCTATCAACACTTTGCCTGATCTTGGCCCAGTGCCTCTGCCTCTTCCAATTTGGGTCTAACTGGGGCACAAAGCCACCTGGCCAATGTTTTTCACTCCGTGAGGCTGCCTTCAACTCAACCCATGAATCAGGACAGTTAAGCTACCCTTAGCTCGACCACTATTAAAGTTGTCCTGATTTGACACCCTCTGACGCCAACTCAGAGAGAAAGGACGTTCTTGGCATGCTGAAGACCTTTGGCTTCGATCCCCGACAGTCGTGGGAAAGGTCAGGAGCTGCCTAACCTCTGGGAAAAGGGTGGCCACCCAGGGTAGACCATCCAGAGCTTAAGGAGGCCATGCCCCATCTGATTTGTTAATATACAGGCATTTTTCTCATCAATCAATCTTCCTGTGCTTTGGTAGTATTTCAAGGGACAGTAATGAGAGAGTTTCGGTCTGTTAGCATTTCAGATGACACCAGAGCCTACAAAAATACAATGCTCTCAAAACTTGGTTGTTTCTTGCAAATGTTTCATTTCCCAGCTAGGTAATGTCTGGAAGAAAACCACCAAGCTCAGAAAGCATCAAGGACCCCACAGTCCTCCTCCTCCTCCTCCTCCTCGCACTGATGATATTACCTAGTTTGGTAATGAAACATGCAAGAAAACCACCAAGCTCAGAGAGCATCAAGGACTCCATAGTCGTCGTTCTCCTCCTCCTCCTCCTCCTCCTCCTCCTCCTCTTCGCACTGATATTACTTAGCTGGATAATGAAACGTATGCAAGAAAACCACCAAACTCAGAGAGCATCAAGGACTCTACAGTCCTCCTCCTCCTCCTCCTCCTCCTCCTCCTCCTCCTCCTCGCACTGATGATATTACTTAGCTGGGTAATGAAACGTATGCAAGAAAACCACCAAAGAGAGTACCAAAGGATCCCACAGTTCAGCCCTGAGCTGCAGATATTGTCTTCTATTGATAGTCACAGATCTGCCGCCTTTTCCCCTCCCCCTTCCTGGAGAATTCAACACAAGACCTAACAAGTACGATTTTGTCTTTCTTCTGCTGATAACAATTCAAGAATGAGGTGAGAATGGAGATGGCATTACTTAGGTAGCTGCGGGGAAAAAAGAAAAACCTTCAGCAAAAGTATTTTCAAAAGCAATGTTGTTTTTTTTTAATGACCCAACCTGGTAGCTCTAACTCACAAGAGATACGCTAATCGAACTGTCGTAACTCAAGGACTACCTGAGCTCTTCAACTCTCTTAAAACAGGACTAGCTCAACCCCTCAAGCTGCAAATGGAAACAGGAAAACAGGAGTGGCCCTGGCTTACGGTTATGCATGGAGAGGCCCCACCTATTTAAATGGGGCTTACACATCGGTTAACTACTACGGGAAGGATTGGACGTGCGGTCGTCACCCCTTTCACCATCCCTTTCACACCTATCTGTAGACAGAACAACGCAACGGGGACACCCTTCCCCTTTGCCGTGGAGGAGCTTAACTGAAGCCCCAGTTCCCACGGAGAGCAAAGTTTGTGGAAAGTGCGTGGGTTTTAAGAGCTTGTTTTTAACCTTTCCGATTACCGGTCGGGCAGTAAATGCTTTGCAGAATGTGCTGCTACAGCAACGCAACCAGCCTGGCGGTTCCCTGTTTGCAAAGATTAACGTGTCAGAATCGGGGATTTAAGCAACGTTCTGGTGGTTTTTAAAAGGGCTTTGCTGTCCTCACCGCTTGTGGACGGATATGGATACGTTCGGGAAATGAACAATTAATTTACCTGGCAGATCAAGGTGCGGGGAAAATCCTGTCTATATACTGTTGTTTTGCTTCTCGGTAACATGCAATAGCACTTAGACTTACGGTATATACCACTTCACAGAACTTCCCAGCCCTCTCTAAGTGGTTTACAGAGTCAGCCTCTTGCCCCCCAATAATCTGGGTCCTCATTTTACCCACCTCAGGAGGAGGGAAGGCTGAGTCAACCTTGATACAAACTGATTATTGCTTTCAGAACGGCCAGTCCTCCTGAAAAATATTTTTTTTTAGAAAAACACACTCGTAACACAATAACAGGCGGCGGGGACCTTGGAGGTCGTCTAGTCCAACCCATTGCCCAAGCAGGAGATCCTACACAGGTAGTCCTCAGCTTACGGCCACAATTGAGCCCCACATTTCTGTTGGCTAAGCGAGAGGTTTGTTAAGTGAATTTTGCCCCATTGTATGACCTTTCTTTGCCACAGCTGTTAAGTGAACCACTGGAGTTGTTAAGTTAGTCTCACAGTTTTAAAGTGAATTTGTCTTTGATTGTTAGAAGGTTGCAAAAGATGACCCCATGACCCCTAGACACTGCAACCGTCATAAATATGAACCAGTTGCCAAGCATTTGAATTTTGATCACGTGACCACGGGGGACGCTGCAATGGTCCCTAAGCGGACTGTTGCAAGTCGAGGATTAGGATATAACATTTCGTAAAGTCCACATCCTTCCACGTGAATGCATGAATTTATTAAAATTATACCAAAGGCCCCCGGGGGGAAACCTTCTAGACTTTCTATGTAACATGCAAAGCAGGATTAAACCAATCCTGCTCAACGTGTGAAATGAAACTTGACGTATTAGCGATTATTAGACTATTAGAGAGCGTTCGATTTTTAAGCCAGCGTTTTGACTAACAAATGAATTCGAGGAGTTTTGAGTGTAGGGGGATGCCTTTTCTTCCCCGCTGTGATTCAGGCCTTTATCCTTTTTTTTTTTCTGTGTTGCAAGCCAAGAGGTTCAGATATTGCTCAAGGCTGCCTCGGATGAGCTGGCCCTGCGTTGAGAAACTGCTGAGCAGGTTAGAGCTGTCTTCTCCTACCATGCATCCAAGAGGTAAGCTCTTAAGCACCATGGCTTAGAGTCTATTGCCCTTGAAAAAAACAAACTCAGTCCAAAAAAACCGATTTCCTGACTTACTGGCAATGCCTATAAATGGACCAGAAATGGATCAAGCCCCTTGATTGATCAAAGGAACGGACTCAACAGCTGGCTTGTTATCTCAACTTTGTTTTAATATTCCTATGAAAATGTGAGGTTTTACTCTCAATGGAAAAAATAGTCTATTTTGTATTGGAACAATGCTCCTGTGCTCTCTCTCTCTCTCTCTCTCCCCGCTTGTCCCCTCTCTTTCGCCTTCTGTCTCTTTTTCTCTCCTCTTTCTCTCTCCTTCTCTTTCTCTCCTTCTCTCTTTCCCCTTCTGTCTCTCTCCTTCTCCTTCTCTTTCTCCATTTTTGCCTTCTTTCCCCCCCTACATTGGGAATGTAAAGCTCTCTGCAGCTGACCAACTTCATCTCTTCCACACCACTATTAGGGAAAGAATCTCAGCAAATATGTGGAGGTTAAAAAGACACATTGAAGAACGTGGAATCCCAGTTGTAGGAGGAGAAAGATTTGGGAGCGCTGGGAAAAGGACAGCACAAATGTGATAGATATAGACAGATAGATAGGCAGATAGATTGGTATATGATAAATAGATAGATAGAAAATAGAGATAAAAGATAAATATATAGAAAAGCAGATTTATATATGTGAAATGAGATAGATAGATAGATAGATAGATAGATAGATAGATAAATAGATAGACAGGATAAAAGATAGATGATAGATAATAGATGGATGGAGATTTTTGTTGTTAGTTGTGAAGTCATGTCTAACCCATCGCAACCCCATGGACAACGTTCCTCCAGGCCTTCCTGTCCTCTACCATCTTCTGGAGTTAGATAATATATAAATGATGGATGATATAAATAATAAATGATAGATATACAGATGATAGATAAATGATAGTCTATAGATAGAGAGTCACTCTCCAAACAACCATGACCACCTTCCTAAAACAAAGGCTCACTCAACACAACTTCAACACAACGCAACACCTACAGGGCAAAAAGGCACCCACTGAGTTGATAATAAGCCAAATCATGTCTGCAGGTGCTGAACAGGTTTTTTTCCCCCCTTCCTTCTTGCCAGAGGGTGTGCCATTTTGCACAACACTGCCGATGCATTCTAAGGTGGTGAGTGTGCATCCTTGAGCAAAATTATCAAACCCATCGCCGTGGCTTTTTGTGGGGCGTGGCGGTTTGAAAAATGAAGCGGAAGGCCGAAATATTCACCGGGGCCGTTCCCGTAATTCTTATCCCGAACATCGTTTTGCACTGTTTCTTCGAACAAAAAATAAATAAAACCTTGACTGGGCTGTTCTTAACCACATTAGGGCCCTCCAGAGTCATCAACCATGTTCATGGCCACCTTTGAACCCTGGTTCTCTCTCGCAGTTCTCCCTTATTCCTCCTCGGTTGAGTGTGGAGGTTCTCAAAAGGAAGAAAAGTGACCTTTGATTAGCTGATAATTAGAAACAGGATGTGGTTAAAATCCTGGAATTCCTGGCTGATGAATCTTCAGGGGAAACCAACCGAAGATAAGCCCTCAATCTCCAGGGTGTCACAACAGACAGACTAATTCCTGCTGGCTGGAGGAGGTGGTGGGGATGCAGGATGGAGTCATATCTCTTGGGTTTTTTTGTCCTGTCATGTTGCTTCTCTGTCTAGGAGAAGGCACGGAAGTTCAGCAGCCTTAAAACATTAGAATAGAATAAAAGAATTGGAAGGGACCTTGGAGGTCTTCTAGTCCAACCCCCTGCCTAGGCGGGAAACCCTACACCACTTCAGACAAATGATTGTCCAACATCTTTTTAAAAACTTCAAAACTCACTTAACAATAACAGAACATGTTAACAACTGTGGCAAGAAAGGGTCAAAATCTCATTTAAAAAAATCTCATTTAAATGGTGGGCTTAACTGTGATCAAGGATTACCTATATGAGCCACGGTGGCGCAGTGGTTAGAGTGCAGTACTGCAGGCTACTTCTGCTGCCTGCTGGCTGCCTGCAATTTGGCAGTTCAAATCCCACCAGGCTCAAGGCTGACTCAGCCTTCTGTCCTTCCGAGGTGGGTAAAATGAGGACCCAGATGGTTGGGGGGCAAGAGGCTGACTCTGTCAAGCGCTTAGAGAGGCCTATAAAGTCTGCTATTGCTTGGGAAGGAGAAGTAGGCTGCAGTACTGCATTCTAACCACTGTGCACCATGGAAGGAACGAAGGAAGGAAGCTATTGTGGTGCAGTGGTTAGAATACATTATTGCAGGCTAACTCTGCCTACTGTCAGGAGTTCGATCCTGACCAGTTCAAGGTGGACTCAGCCTTCCATCCTTCCGAGGTGGGTAAAATGAGGACCTGGATTGTTGGGGAGCAAGAGGCTGACTCTGTAAACCGCTTAGAGAGGGTTGCAAAGCACTGTGAAGTGGTATATAAGTCTACGTGCTAGTGCTGTATAAGGGAAAGGGTCTCTTGGAGAAATTCCTCTAGGACATTTCTGAGTGAAGGTCTCCTCTTAGCCCCCTTGCACAGGTTGTTCGATCTGGAGTTGCCACATAGGGAACCCTACTTCAATGGGGAACACCAAGGGTTAATGGAGAAAGATCCAGGATTCTCCTCTGACCAGGAATGAATGACTAAGGCACACTAAAATTCATGTCAGGCCTTCGGATCATTCAGTCCGTAATGTTGGCTACACTTCATGCCTATCCAACACAGAACCAAAATAAAACTTGTCCTTTATGCTCAGGTGGCCATAAGAAAAGAAAACTAATCACAATTTCAAGAACAGGCTCAGAAATGGAACAAAGGGAGGGAGGTTTTTCCACTGACCGAATCCTTGGCACAGCAAAGACGTCGCTGATAAAAGTGATTCCGTGGCACAATTAGGATTTGATTACATGGAGTACTTTTGGGGGGGATGGAAATAATGGCATTTTTTCTATTTAAAACACCCGCCTCACGAGCAGCAAAAAAAATATCACGTAAACGTTACCGGCTGCTTTGCCTTTTGAGCATGACAGTGCAAATATTGGCATAATTTTGAAAGGCAAAATCAATTAGGCCTCTTTCATTTAAAAAAAAAATGTATTTGTCCAATAGAGAATTCAGAAGTTTTACCTTTAACCACCTGGAACAAAGAATACATTTGTGGAAAATTGTAGAGTGACTTTATGCACGTCTGTATTATTATCATCCCTAAAGCCTGTGAAATTCTTCTTTTTCGTTGTGGGCAAATTATTAGTAGATTAATCTGACCCGCGTAACTTTCATTACAATTAGTTTTGACCCAAAGAAGAACAATTACAGCATAAAGAGCTTCTTTTTATAGAAAAATAATTCTATTTGTTTTTTTGAAAGGGGAGAAGAACTCAGATTTCCACTGACTTGCATTAATCGTATTAAAAAGAGTTTAAAAAACACATTTTGGTTCATAAAGCACAACAATCTGGATGTCCAAAAGGTTAAAATCCTACGAGGAACCTGCATTCTAAATATAAATGTAAGCAATTGTGTAACTTTATAGTAAGGTAAATAACAATCTTCGCTTTCTCACAGTTCTCTGAGGATATGCTACCAGGAAGTTTTTATCTTATTTCATATCTAGGTAGAAAAATAGCTCAGTTTTTTTTTTCAAATATTGATTTAGAAAAAGCATTAATGTAAATATATTTTAAGGAACTTGTTATTCTTGCTTGATTTATACAGCCACAAAAGTAGCAACACATCATACATCTATCTATTCTCTCTGTCTGTCTGTCTCTCACTCTATCTTTATCTATCTAAAATCTCTCTCTATATATAATTTTCTTTATGTGTCTCTCTTTCTCTTTCTCTTTCTCTTTATTTCTATCTATCTATCTATCTATCTATCTATCTATCTATCTATCTATCT
>NW_020716955.1:25685-37509 GCF_900518725.1 Notechis scutatus | reverse complement strand
CTCAGCCAGCTTTGCTGGCTGAGGAATTCTGGGAGTTGAAGTCCACAAGTCTTAAAGTTGCCAAGGTTGGACACCCCTGGACTAGACGTTGCCAGTTCCAGTCAAGCGTTAAAACGGCAAGATTAGTTCAGTGTCAAGGATCCTGCGATGTATCTGATTTATTTGGTGTACTTACCCAACTCTTTAGACACGGGCGATGCAACAGCAATATCGCCTATTTTTGCAATGCCATCATAGTAAGCTCTTCCAGCAAGGACCATACCTAATTAAAAAAAAGAAGAGGAGGCAAAAAGAGAAAAAGCTGATAATTATTCTTGAAGGCAATGGATTTAACCATCCATTAAATATCTTACGAGAGCCACTTTGTCGTCGTGCCTAAGTCATCAGGCTAAAAAACTAGGAGATGGTGAGTTCTACTTTTGCCTTAGGCATGAAACCAGTTGGGAGGCCTTGGGTCAATCACCAGGAGGTTGTGAGTTCTAGTCCCACCTCAGGCATAAAAGACAGCTGGATGATTTTGGGCCAGTCACCAGGAGGTTGTGAGTTCCAGTACTGCCTTAGGCATGAAAGCTGATTGGGTGGCTTTGGGCCAGCTACTCTCAGTCAGCCCTAGGAGGGAGGCACTGGCAAACCACTTCTGAAAAAACCTTGCCAAGAAAACTGCAGAGACATAATTGAAAGGGAGAAAATAAAATAATATAGACGAGCCAGCCTTCCCCAGATAGGGACGGAGTGGTCATCTATTCTCTTGAATATCAAATTGAAGCTGCCTTCTGAAGTTACATCCCACTTGGTCTACAACTAGTTCCCCCAAACTTGGGAACTTGAAAATGGGTGGACTGTAATTCCCAGAATTCCCTTAGCCAGCCTGACATACAATAAAATCAAGGGCTGCCTGCAGAATATTTGACCCAGAATTAAATGGTGAGTTATTCAGCCCTTGAAATGGGCTTCCTTCCCTCATTTAAGTCACTCGAAATCAAAGCTTCAAGTTGGTTAAGATGGAAGGAATTTAACCCAGTTTACAATCCTAGCACTCCCTTTGCCCTCGTTCTGGAATGGAGAACAAACCAATTGGACGCTGTCGTGTTTGCTAAGCAACGGGTATTTTTTAAACATTTACGAGAAACGGCTCCCACGGAGTAGGAAGTCTATAATTTTCTTATTCAGCCAGAGTGGAGATTTTAATCTTTCTGGACGAAGGGTCTAGTTCTGCTTCACATTGAAGCTGAAACCAGTTCAATGTTTGAATGAAGCCAGAGTACAACTTGGTTTTCCTCTGTTCATTATTTCCATATCACGACTGCACATGATGTTAATTTATTAGAATCATATCTTGCCTTGTTAGTTCCTCTTATTGGGTCTGCCATCAATAACCCTGAGAGATAAGCTGGACAGAGGGAAGGTTCTATAGGTCAGGGGTCACCAACCTTTTGGACCTCAGGGACCACCAAACTCATAATTTTAAATCCCACTTGGACCACTGATATGAAATTTGACTGACCACTGATATGAATTTTGACTGACGGTGGCTTGCTGACGTCGCTGGGAAAGTCGGTGCCATATTCCAGAGCTGCACTAGTCACAGGACTGGCTATTTGGTCATCCTGGAGCAGCTGCTCCTCCACCTGGGTGCACCGGCCTGCCATGGATTGGAGGAGCTGCTCTGGGATGACCAAAGGGCCAGTCCTGTGACTGCTGCAGCTCTGGAATATGGCACCGACTTTCCCACCAACAGGCCACCCCGGGGCGGATTTCCCTTCCCTGGTCTCACCTTCCAGTTCCAGCTTGTGTGACTACTCAAGGTAAGGTTTCTGCTCGGCTGAAGGGTGGGGGCCAGTAGGTGGGCAGGCCATGTGGGCGGTGCAGCCTGGATTAATTGCTTTGGGGGGGACATTTCTCTGTGGACGACCAAAATTTTCTTGTGGACCACCAGTGGTCCCCGGCCCATTGGTTGGCAACCACTGCTATAGGTAGTCCCTGACTTACAGCCCCTCGTTTGGTGGCCATTCAAAGTTACAACGGCACCGAAAAAACCCTGACTTACAACTGAACCTCACATTACCAATTGAGCATCCCGCACAGCCACGTGATCAAAAGCAGATTCATACACATTTCATACACCATCCCAAAGTTACTCTCGCTGCGAGAGAAATGCAGATGGACATCGAATTACAGCCGTTCACTGAAGGACGGTTTCGAAGTCATGATGGCCTTGGGGGAAAAATGATTTATGACCTGACAACCAGCAGATCAACTTGGTGGTTCACGTGATTGCAATTTGTGGGTTTGGGCACCTGGCTCACATTTGTAACTGCTTCCTGCGTCCTGCAGTTATCCAGTTGCCATTTCTATGGCAAGAATAATTCTGCAACAATAATTACAAGGATAATTCTGCTCTTCTAGCCTTAATCTTCCGAGCCAGATGCTGACAAAACAAGTAAGTTGGGGAAGTTAGGTTCGCTTAAGTGTCACGTGATTGGCTTAGCGACTGTAGAGATTAAAAACCCAGTGGTGGGTTTCAGCCAGTTCGCACCAGTTCGGGGAAAACTGGTTGTTAACTTTCTGAGCAGTTTGTTGAACTGCTTGTTGGAAGAAATCATTAGGGCAGAGAACCGGTGGTTAAATTATTTGAATCCCACCACTGTAAAAACCGGTGTTAAAATGGCCATAAAATTTGGCCCAGGCATGTGACAATTCGCTTTATGACCATTCCAATTGCGGTCACAAGTTGAGGACTCTAGTCGAGACCGTTCAGACTGCTATGGATGTCTTACCAAATAGCCGAAGGCGTACAGATAATTTATTTGCATAGGATGCATAAATACCCTGCATTACAGTTAAATAATGCAATTGGCAGGGCTTTCTTTCAACAAAGCACATTGTTAAATTAATGGATGTAAATGGAGATTTCCAAGGCTTCTTTCATCCGCCTCCATCAGGTTTTAATTTGCTACTTTCCAAAAAAAGCTACTTGAATGGAAAAATATGTCTCGCAGGCCGACTGGAGGAGAGCCCACGTATGTAACATCTGACAAGTTGCCTTTAAAGTCCTGAATTGCAAAAAAAGGATAATCTAAAATTACGCGTGTCCCAAACAAGACCATCGTCTTTAGGAATAGTCCGTCTTTTGATACGATGCCAAAGTGGGCTAACTTCAGTGATCAGCCAGGAAGTGGGATTTCCCCCACCTACCCACCCCTTCCTCCTTTTTCCTGCAGCCCCTTGTGGAGCAAATGGATTCCAAATAAAAAGAGAAATTGGAATCTAACTGTTGGATCTAATTCTTGGTCTCATGAGCAGAGCAGAAATAAGCTTCAAAACAAGTCAAACCAGCAAAAGTTTAGGGATCTACTAGAGTGGTTAAGATGCTGGCCTAGAAACCAGGAGATTGTGAGTTCTAGTCCCGCCTTAGACATGAAGGCCAGCTGGGTGACTCTGTGGCAATCACCAGGAGATGCTGAGTTATAGTCCCGCCTTAGACATGAAAGTTGTCTGGGTGACTTTGGGCCAATCCCCAGGAGATGGTGAGTTCTATTTCTACCTTAGGTATGAAAGTCATCTGGGTGACTTCGGGCCATTGATTCTCTCAGCCCAACCCACTTCGCAGGCTTGTTGTGGGGAAAAATAGGAAGAAGGCGTATTATATATGTTCACTGCCTTCAATTATATATAAAACCAGCTCGATACCCAGGCTTCGCTACGAAACGATGTGACCGGGCTTAGTTTTGAGGGAGGAAAATAAGGGGGAAAAAATTCTGCCTCTGCCTACCAGCATCCATCGGTATTCATCTGGCTAGCGTCCTGGCAGTGTGTGAGAGAGCTGAGGGCTGTTTGGAAACTGAAACGGTATTTGCTGTGTGAGCAAGGAGGAGACAGCAAGGAACCTGGGCGTGGCTTAGCTCAACTGTTCTGTACTAAAGCTGGTTGCTTGCTGTGAAAATAAAACTGAAATTCCTCTCCTCTGCTTGTGTTTTGCATTTGGAACTGATTTCTTTTCAGGTGGGGAGGGGGAGTAGAACTCCTTAGCATCAGAGTGTGTTAATAATAATAATAATAATAATAATAATAATAATAATAATAATAATAATAATATATGAAATACTGATGCTCTGATGGTCATTTCGAAAAACCCTTTCTTAGTGAGCACTTAGAAGCCAAGAGGAACATACAGGCCCAATTTCAACATCAATAAAAGCCCCCTCCCACTGCTGCAGTGGGCCTGGTTTGCACGAGAAGGGTACCTGTTGGGCTTTCTCAGACATCTCCAACATGTGTCTGACTACTGTTTTGATTTTTGGGGAAACGGGTGGCCCTGGTTTGCTTTTGTTTATTTAAAAGTGACTGCAGAACGACTTTGGATCCCTGACAATAAAAAAATAAGATTCCAATAAGATCAGCAATGACTCATCTTGAGGTCAGCAAGCTGACCCTTTGCAACAAGGCTCATCCAGCTAAAATTTCTTCAGCTGCTGATGCGTCAAGGTTTTCCGATCCTACAGGGTGGTGGTGGTGGGGAAAGGCTTTTGCTAACATTTCATAGCTGGTCACCTGGATGCTTTTCTCAGATGACCAGTTGATTTTTTTTTTTTAACAAGCCTCATAAAAACTCTACTGGATGATGGTAGAGAGTAGTAGAGCAAATATTTATGGATGGAACGAGGAAATCCGCCAAGATGGTTGAGCTTTCAATCTCAAAATATGACCATTCGTGTGTTCCTCGTTTAGAAAAACATTTTTTTAAAAAAACTTTTTTTTCTCATTATTATTTTTTTAAATATACATCCATATTGTGTTTGAAAAGAGTTGGTTCTGGGCATCATTATTATTAATCCAATTCATCACAACTATATTAGTAATCTCTATCATATTGGTCAAATTTAAGTAATCCTCATTATATTGTTTAAACATACATGAGCAAAAAGTGCCTAACTCCTCAACTTTATTTCTATCTTCATCCATGTCTTTCTTGTTCAATCTAAACATTTCTCTACTATACACAAACAAAATTGATTCTAGGTATCATTCGTATTGATCCAATTCACGCTAACAATATTGGTAATCTCTATCACAATTTATCCAATTTAAGTAATTCTCATTATATTATTAAAAAATGCCTAACATCTGTAAACTTCTAGTCTTTCTATCTATTATTTTTATTCATTCTATACAGTGGTGGGATTCAAAAAATTTTACAACCGGTTCCGTGGGCATGGCTTGGTGGGCATGGCAGGGGAAGGATACTGAAAAATCTCCAGTCAGAGGTGGGATTTGCTGGTTCTCTGAACTACTCAAAATTTCCACTACCGGTTCTCCAGAACTGGTCAGAACCGGCTGAATACCCACCTCTGATTCTATAAAAAATTATGTTCTAATATTTCCCCTATCTAAGAAAAGCATTCTTAAGTGTTTATCCCAAATGACTGATTTCTGCAGGCGTTTACCCACAGATAGTCCTCGATTTACAGTGATTTTGTTTAGTGACTATTCACAGTTACAACAGCACTGAAAGTGACTTATGACCAGTTTTCACACATAGGACCGGTGAAACATCCCCAGGGTCATGTCATCAAAATTCGGGCGCTTGGCAACTAGTATTTATTTATGACCCGAGTCATTTTTAACCTTCCCAGTTGGCTTCCATCAATGAGGGGGGGGGGGGGCGCAGCTGGATTGATTTAACGATGGTGTGTTTCACTTACCAACTGCAATGATTCGCTTAACAACCATGGGGAAAAAAAGTTAAAACGCAAAGCAATGGAAATTTGGGGGCTCAAATTGTGTTGGTAATTCAAGGACTGCTTCTCTGTCGTGAATAAAAATGTATAAAAATGAGATCTTTCTGACTTGGAATGGGTAGTGGACAGATCCCTGGCCAAAAACCTAATTCAGTCTAATTTGCCCCGTTCTTTTCTTCCCCAGCAGCCTTGGGGAGCTTGTCCAAATCGTTTGATCCAAAGAAACCCCTGGATTATAAATTCAGGGAAGAGAAGATTCCGAAAAGTAAAATCAGGTTGTACTGAGAAAAGAGGGAGAACGTAAGATAAACGCTTAAAAGTATCTGGATCTTTAGCCTGGTTCCTAGGAGTAGCAGTTAATTATATCAGTAGTTAGTAGGTATTTTGGGGAAGGGGGGGATACAGGTAATCCTGCAACAGTTCTTTTAGCGCCCGAAGTTACAACGGCACCGAACAGAGGGGACTTTTTTTTCCAGTGCCGTGGTGACTTTGAACAGTCACTAAGCCACGAACAAAGGGGACTTATGACCGTGTTTCACACTTACGGCCGTTGCAGCATCTTGATGGTTACATGATCAAAATTCAGATAATTGGCAACCGATTCATATTTATGACAGTTGCAGTGTGTCATGTCCGTCAGAATCTGGTTTGGAGAGGGAGGCAGAACAGCTGACAGGGAGTGGGAGTGTGGCTCCGTTGGCTGTGGAAGAAACTGGGGAAGGGCAAAGTCTGGCTGGGCAGAGCAGGGAAGAGGTAAAACAAGGGAGAGGAAGACCCAGGCCCACCCCCTTCATCCTAGGGTACGCAGGGAGGAATGGGGAAGAACGTAGGTTGCATGGCTTACGGGGGAGGAAAGGGCCCTGATTCCTTTCATTAGCCACAGCTGGGAAGACAGTTGATAAGGCAGGCTGCATGCGCCAGGCTGCTGGGAGCAAATGTGACTTTATTTTGTATCATCGTGGCTTATTTGTGTTCCTGGCATCTTCCCAACTGTGTGAGTTTTGCTGTGCTTTCAAGTCTAAAATTCCTTCTCCTGCCCTGTCAAGCTAATTACTTTCAGCTTGGTTTGTTTGGATTTTAAGTTATAGTTTGTGTGTACCTTGTTTGGGACTTAATTTTCTGCACCCAAAGGCTATTCCTGGGAGAGTTTTTTCTCCAGCCGAAGGTAACCTGGACATTGGGGGCAAAATTAGAGCTAATAAAGGGATTCTTCTTGCTTATGTGACTGTGTTGCCTTTGTGCCACACCCCTTTGGGTCATCACATAGTGTCCTGGGGTCACGTGATCTCCTTTTGAGGCTTTCTGATGAGCCAAGTCAATGGGGGAAGCCAGATTCACTTAACTGTATGACTTTTTGAACAACTGCAGGGAATCCCTTAACGACTGCAAGAAAGGTCGTAAAATGGGACAAAACTCACTTAACAGCTGTCTCACTTTGCAACAGAAATCTTTGGCTCAATTGTGGTCATAAGTCAAGGAGTACCTGTATTTCACTGCAAGGCAGCTATTGGATTTTCAAACGGCAAAATTAAAAAGTTTGACTAGACAACTTAAACGTGTAATGGAGACTTACCGTTAACGGCTTTTTCATAGTTTTTCCCCAGGTTTATTAAATTCCGCAGCCCCGGATTGAATTGTTCCATAACATTCTGCGGAGCAACAACAACAACAAAAATAAAACGAGAGACAGAGTTAAAGTCTTTCCTTAAATTAACACAAAATTCTAGCTATTCATCCCTCTGTCATTTAACCTTTAAAAACACTTGTAGACTTTTGACCCAAGGGCCTTTCAAGCTTGCTAAAAAATGGTTTTAGACTCAGGAAAAAAAAAACATTGCTTCGTGTTTTGACATTTATGTATTTATAAATTGGGTGGCCTGCTTTTCATTACAATCACCCCAAAATGTGATATCCAGCCCTACAAGATGGCATGAGGCAAAATCGGGTATTTTCCCACGTCATTGTAGTTGTGCTTTTAAAGTTGTAGCAACGTTTCGGCAGAATCTCATCTGCCATCATCAGGCTTCTGATGAACAAAGCTGAATGCCATACATGTAAGTACCCGCAAAAACTTAAGAAAACAAATCTATCTATCTATCTATCTATCTATCTATCTATCTATCTATCTATCTATCTATCTATCTATCTATCTATCTATCTATCTATGCATGCTTTCCATTTGTATATATATCCATTTGCGACAGGCACGTGATTACTAAACAACAGATCAGTGCATATAAATTAAAATAAACTCATTTTCAGGAATTAAGTCCGTTGTTTTCCCATGACCTATTCCCACAAAAGTTTGCCCCAAGTGTTGGCTTTGGTTAAGACAGTCTGTGTTTCTCCTAACTAATTAATCTTAAGCTTAAGTGCAATAATAAACAGACAATGCTGACTCCGCAGAGGAAGGATATTTTCTGAATCTGGTTTGTCAACTTGCTCACGTACTTAGCAAGAAGCCAGGATGAACCTCAATCCGAGTGTGATTAAAATCTTTCCAACAGTAGGAAGTTGCAAGGGACGTCAGATTAATTTTTTACCAGCCTATTTCAGAATACGTATTTCCTGATTGTTTTTTTTTAAAATAAAAATTAAAAACTTGCAAAGTATGCTTTTGAAGCAAAGAACTATCGTGTTACTTTAAACGTAATTCTTTACAGGGTGAAAAAAAACCACACACATGGAAATATCCACACAGATACATCTGTGACCTGATATGTTTTTAAAAGAAAATTAACAGCTTTAAAATGAAAACAGTTTACGTAAATTAAGGAAGAATACAAAGGTTGCAATAGGTATAAACACAAACAGAGTTAGCAAAACGGATTTAATGTAATCTGATTCCTCCCAGCTTCAGGTAAGATAGCACTGCAGTTCCTAGAGTTTATAGCTACAAAGCTGATCTTGCAAACCCTTATAATTTTAGGAAATATAGTTCCAAATCTGGGAACAAGCATTTAATATTACAATTCCTCTTAAAATAGCAAGCCTGAAAGGAGCTGGGGATTTCCATCAACTCTTCCTACTCTTTGTGCGGCCATAAAGTTGTTCTTAAACCACTCACTCCTACGCAGCGGGCATGAAAAGTGCAACAGGGTGAAAGTATTTTTTTACAGAAACCCTTCCTTGTTGCACTCAACTCACACACCTTCTGGCATGAAGCATCTGGAGGAGTCAAATGTTTCGTCAACCATGCTCTTCAACCTTGGCGATATGAAGATGTATGGACTTCAACTCCTAGAATTCCCCAGCCAGCCGTGGGGAATTCTGGGACTTAAAGTCCACACATCTCCACGTTGCCAAGGCTGAGGGAAACAAGATAGAATAACAGAGTGGGAAGGGACCTTGGAGGTCTTCTAGTCCAACCCCACCCCACCAAGCAGGAGACCCTACACCATTTCTGACAGACGGCAGTCCAGTCTCTTCTTGAAAGCTTCCAGGGATGTAGCTCCCACAACCTGTGAAGGCTTTCCACTGGTGAATTGTTCTGACTGTCAGAAAATTTCTCCTTAGTTCTAGGTTGCTTCTCTCCTTGATGAGTTTCTACCCATTGCTTCTTGTCCTGCCTTCAAGTGCTTTGAAGAATAGCTTGACTCCCTCTTCTTTGGGGCAGCCCCTGAGATCTTGGAAGACTGCTAACACTGCTCTACACCATTTCTCTGTTGCATCATGCATACCTGAACAGGATGTCTTCTCTTAGCCAACCCTATTTCACAGCGACTGCTCTGAGTTTTGCTGGGTAAACACAGATCTTGGCTCGGCCTTGAGCCCAGGGACGAAAAAACTGGCATAAATCCCTCTGGGTAAATACCATAGAAGACGGCAAAATAACCTTTTGAATGGTCTTGAGGACTTTGGCCTCTCGTTCAAGTTGGATCAAGCCGCTGTTGTGAAGAGGCCAACTTGACAGAAGTCCACTCTGCACCTTCATTTGTGAAAGTGTAAACAAAGAGCAGAGGTGGCAATTTGATTTTATTTTTCACACGCTCGCCTGGATGAAATAATAACGCACACAAGGGGAGACATGATAGCAGTCTTCCAATATCTCAGAGGCTGCCACAAAGAAATGGGAGTCAACCTATTCCCAAAAGCACCTGAAGGCAAGACAAGAAGCAGTGGATGGAAACTACTCAAGGAGAGAAGCAACCTAGAAATAAGGAGATATTTCCTGACAGTTAGAACAATGAATCAGTGGCACAACTTGCCTCCAGAAGTTGTGAATGCTCCAACACTGGAAGTTTTTAAAAAATATGTTGGATAAGCATTTGTCTGAAGTGGTGTAAGGTTTCCTGCCTAAGCAGGGGGTTGGACTAGAAGACCTCCAAGGTCCCTTCCAACTCTGCTGTTCTACTCTGCTCTGCTCTGCTCTGCTCTGCTCTGCTCTACTCTACTCTACTCTATTCTTTATTCCATTCCATTCCATTCCATTCCATTCCATTCCAGGCATTGGAAAAATAATGCCAGGGCTTGCCTTTCTGGTCACCTTTACAATACGGAGTCTGGCCCATAAGATTTAAAAATAATACATGGAATTTTACTTTATAGGTAGTGCTCAACTTACAGCAGTGTAAGTGACCGTTTGAAGTTACAGCGGCACTGAAAAAAAGCGACTGATGACCATGTTTCATACTTATGACCGTTGCGGCGTCCCTGTGCTCCCATGATCAAAATTCAGATGCTTGGCAACTGAGTCACAGTTATGACGGTTGCAATGTCCCAGGGTTATGTCATCCCCTGTTGCAACCTTCTGACAAGTCCATGGGGAAGCCAGATTCACTTAACAATCGGGTTATTAACTTAACAACTGCAGTGATTCCCATAACAACAGAGGCAAGAAAGGTTGTAAAATGGGGCAAAATTCACTTAACAACCGTCTCGTTTAGCAACATAAATTTTGGGCCCAGTTGTGGTCGTAAGTCGAGGAGTGTCTTTCTTCTAATAACAATATGGACAACTGATTTTGCTGCGAAGCATTTGCCTCAAATATTATATTTAGTTATGATTATATGTAACGCCTGGTCTTAATGTAGAGCCCTGGAGGCCTTCTTATAAAACGAAAAGGATCAGGATGAGCTTAATTTTTAGATGGTGAGGTAAACCTGATATATACAAGCTCAGTTTATAAATTAAAGGGTTCTTCTGCTCTTTTGAGTACTGTATTAGAGAGGGTTTTGCTGTTCAAACAGAAATCCCTCTCTGAAAACTTCACCTTTGTTCCTTAAGACGTGACACACACCCCTGAAATGAGAGTTGCTAGCTACCTCTTGACAACAATCCGGGAGGCCTGAGGTTGCTAGTTTTAAATTCAGTTTGGAAACCTTACAATAGCCTTAACTAAATAGATTCATTCATTCAATTCATTCATTTTTTTAAAAAAAAAAAAGTTTGCAACAAGGCAATACTGAATTAAATACTGAATTAAATTAAGACCCCTGATCTAATGATACCGTGTCTTTAAGGTTTTTTTTCCCCCTCTCCTTCTGTTCCATATTGGGCTCAGTTCTTGGACCCTCCCTGGACTGGTCAATTTTCTTGGCAAAATTTTTTTTTGGAAACGGTTTGCCGTTGCCTCCTTCTTAGGGCTGAGAGAAGGTGGCTGGCCCGAGGTCACCCAGCTGGCTTTGTGTCCTAGGCAGAACTATAACTCTTGGTCCCCCAGTTTCCAGCCTGATGCCTTCACCCCTGCACAAGGGGTGCCCAACCTTGGCCACTTTAAGATCAGTGGAAATATTCTGTGTTTACTCTTCGCTTGGCGACTCCTCTCTCCTTAGAGGCCAAGTGCCAGTTGATTTAACACGTGGTCCCTTTTATTGGCTTCATATCAGAAGATATTTATTCCTGTTGCACAACATTCTTCACACATACTTTGAAAAGAATGAAAATATGTATAGAGGGGAATTTGAAACTTGTTGCGTTGAGTTTCCTGAGAACTATTGGGGGGCCTGTTTTGTTTATCCTAGTTCACCACAATGCAGTGTTTCTCAACCTTGGAAACTTTAAGATTTGTGGCCTTTGACTCCCAGAATTCCCTAGCCAGGCTGGGGAATTCTGGGAGTCGAAGTCCACAAATGGCTGGCTGGGGA
>NW_020716955.1:0-25675 GCF_900518725.1 Notechis scutatus | reverse complement strand
GCTGGCTGGGGAATTCTGGGAGTCGAAGTCCACAAATGGCTGGCTGGCAAATTCTGGGAGTTGAAATCCACTGATCTTAAAGTGGCCAAGGTTGGGGCACCCCTTGTGCAGGGGTTAAGGCATCAGGCTGGAAACTGGGGGACCAAGAGTTATAGGTTAGGTTTTTAAGTTCTTGGCGCCTCCAGCCGAACCGCCCCCCCCCCAAAAAAAAATACCTAGAGATCCTGACATCTGACAGGTCTCCGACGCACCCTTCAAAATGACCTCGACTATGTGTCAGAATGGTCAAACAAATGGCAATTTGAAATCTCAACAAACAAATGCTCTGTCTTACATGTTGGCAAAAAAATAACAATCAGAAAATAAAATACAAGCTGAATAGTCAAGACCTTGTTGATGACCCCAAATATGTCAAGGACCTTGGAGTTCTCATCTCTAATGATCTAAGTGCTAGAGCCCACTGTAACTACATAGCTAAAAAGGCATTAAGAGTTGTTAACTTAATCCTACGTAGCTTCTTCTCTGGTAATATCACACTACTAACTAAAGCACACAAAACATTTGCTAGACCTATACTTGAATGCAGCTCATCAGTCTGGAACCCGCATTACATATCTGATATTCATACAGTTGAGAAAGTCCAGAAATATTTCACGAGAAGAGTTCTCCACTCCTCTACTCGTTGCAGAATACCTTATGCCACCAGACTTGAAATTTTAGACCTAGACAACCTAGAACTACGCCACTTCAGTCCGACCTAAGCATAGTACATAAAATTATCTACTGCAACCTGTCAATGAATACTTCAGCTTCAACCATAACAATACAAGAGTGCACAATAGATACAAACTCACGGTAAACCGCACCAGACTCGATTGCAGGAAACACGACTTCAGCCACAGAGTGGTCAATGCCTGGAATACTCTACCCGACTCTGTGGTTTCTTCCCCAAACCTCAAAAACTTTAACCTTAGACTGTCTACTATTGACCTCACCCCTTTCCTAAGAGGTCTGTAGGGGGCGTGCATACCGTCCCTGTCCTGTTGATTCTTTTTATTTTTCTTATATGTATCCATTTCATGTATTCATAACTATGTTTATACTTATACCTGTTATCTAATACTTGCTTGACAAATACATAAATAATAAAAAAAATAAAAAATAAATTTACTCTCCAGAATCTGCAGAGTTCCTTTTGACTTTTTTATTTTATTTTTTTGGTGCATCTTATCGTAGTTTGGCCTGCAGAATTAGCAGAGGTTGAAATGAATGTTGGCTTGTGTCAACAAGGCAATGTACTGTAAATCCAGAAATAAACAAGGGCCCGATACCCTAAGAAGGTTTGCCTGAGCAAGTGGTCATAAGCAGAAGAGGCTATTCAAAGGTGAAGAGGAAAAATACTTGGATTTTTCTGGAGAGGTTGCCACTTAAAAGCAGCCCTACAGCTCTTGGGGGAGGTGGGACGTAGAATAGGGTTTCTCAACAGTGGGAATTTCCAGGAGTCTGGACTTCTTGTTGTTAGTTGTTAAAAATAATAATAAAGGTGGAATAAAACTAAACAGATAATTTTTTTTTTTTTATAATACAGGTGGTGCTTGAGTTATGGCCATTCGTTCTGCAATTGTTTCACGTTACGACGGTGCTGAAGGAAGGGAGCTACGACCGGTGCTTAAAGACTTTCTGATATGTAGTTTGGAGTATAGATAGCTCTCAACTTACGACCATAATTGAGCCAAAAGGCCCATTACTAAATGAGACAGTGGTTGTGTGACATCTCGAGTTAAACTTCACCTTATAGATTCTATAATATAGAAGTTTTCTTTTAAGTTATAATTTAATGTACATTTCTTTTTTCCCCTTTTCTTTCCTCCCCTTTTCCCTTCCCCTTTTTTCTCCTTCCCTATTTTTCCTATTATTTACTGTTGTATTTTCTTTGCATGCTCCATTATAAACTAATAAAATTGTTATACAAAAAAAAAGTTGAGTTGCATCCTGTTTTGCCTCTGTTGTTATGCAAAGCGCTGCAGTTTTAAAGTGAATCAGGTGGTCATTAAGTGAATCCCCATTGACTTCGCATGTCGGAAGCCGGCAGGCAAGATTGTGAATGGTGATCACATGACCTCAGGACAGGGCAACCACCATCAATACCTGCGTCCAAATTTTGATCCTGTGACCATGGGGATGGTGCAATGGTCCAAAGTGTGAAAAACAATCGTAAGTCACTTTTTTCAGGGCCTTCATAACTTCGGTCACTAAACAAACGAATGTAAAGTTAAGGACTACCTGTAATCATCATCATCTTCTTTTAATGACCCCATAATCCCTTGCAGGGTGGAATCTGGGCAACTGAATGGAGCTAGCAGAGTGTTTTAATGGCCGGATGCCTTTCCTATCGCCAGGGCGGCGTTTTGTTCAACAGATATATTCTCCTTGTGCCCAGAGAGAGAGAATATCTGCTCCTACCTAGGATCGAACTCACAGCCTCCTGACTGTGAGGCGAGAGCTCCACCTCTAGGCCACCGCACCCTTTGTGTTCCCGGGGTCACCTGATCCTCTTTTGCGACCTTCTGACGAGCAAAGCCAATGGGGAAGCCAGGCCCACTCAACAACCCGTGTGACTAATTTCACAAGTGGCAGTGATTTCACTTGTGGCAAGACAGGTCGTAAAACGGAGCAGAAACGACCTGGACAACGGTCTCCCTTAGCAACGTGAATTTTGGGGCTCCATTGTGAACGTCGTAAGTCAATGACTGCCTGTAAACATGCCACCGATGGGAAGGGCAGGGCAGATTCCAAGATCCTGAAATTGTGGGGGGTAGTTTCTGTCCTTTATCGCCTAGGAATATGCGCCTCATTATCTTGCTGGGGCTTAGAGCCAAAGCAAACGAAAGGAATCCCTTATCTTAAGGGCCCTGCCCAACAGCCGACTTCTTTCATACCCTCTTTGTTAGGAGTAGCACTAATGGATCAAATCTCACACATCTCAAGGGCGATAAGGAACCTGTTCCTTCAGGCCTTGGTGCACTCCGAGTTTGATCCTCGACTTGGAGACGTTTCATTACCCGGCTGGGTAACATCACCAGTGCTAGGATGGCGTTGATGGTGCTTTGACAGTGATGGTGAGCGTCAGATATTGAGGATGTTACCAAGTTGGGTAATCAAATGTCTCAAAAAGAAAAAGAAAAATAGAACCAAGCTCAGACAGCACCAATCCTCCTCCTCCTCCTCCTCCACACTGTAAACCCCACTTTCTTCTAGCTCTGATGGTGTTACCTAGTTGGGTAATGAAACGTCTGCAAAAAAACCACGGAGCTCAGAGGGCACCGAGGACCCCATAGTTCAACCCCGAGCTGCAGATAGTCTCTTCAGCTGGATGGAATTGCCTTTAACAGAGGGCTATTAAAAAGGAGGTACGTGGTGGCTCAGGGGATAAGACGCTGAGCTTGTTGATCAAAAAAGTCAGCAGTTTGGCGGTTCGAATCCCTAGCGCCGTGTAACGGAAGGAGCTCCTGTTACTGGTCCCAGCTTCGGCCAACCTAGCAGTTCGAAAGCAGGTAGAAAAACAGGGACCCCTTTGGTGGAAAGGGAACAGCGCTCCGTGCGCCTTCGGCGTTTAGTCATGCCGGCCACATGACCACGGAGACGTCTTCGGACAGCGCTGGCTCTTCTTTGGCTTTGTAACGGAGACGAGCATCGCCCCCTAGAGCCGGAAACGACTAGCACGGATGTGCGAGGGGAACTTTTACCTTTACCTTTATTAAAAAGGATCTGGGTTGCCACTAGATGGCAGCAGAGTGGAGTCTTCCTGTAGCCCTCTCTGGCCGTCTAATGGCTCTCTGCAAAAGAGCAGGCAGAGTTAAGTGCGCCATCGGCTTGCACTGGCTGGGGAATTCTGGGAGTTGAAGTCCACCCAATCTTAAGAGTTGCCCAGGACAGGTTGAAGAACACGAAGCCCTTTGATGGTCTAATCTCCCAAACTTCCCTTTGTAGAACAAGCGCCTTCCTTGTCTCAGTAGCACCACTGGTTGGTTTAGGGAGGTGCTCAGAAACACTTGCCATTATAAGTGCTCTTCCCACGCTATCCAAGTCCTTATTTCTGGCCTGGTGCCTAAGAGATACTTAGATAGTGTGCCAGTAACTGGAGATTTCCATGTGCAGATATGGATCGCAAGGGTTTACTTTCTTTATTTGTGTTGAGAAGGTTGAAGAGGCTTCCCTTCTTCCTTTGATCAGATCAACCCCTATTTTGGGTCCCATTCAAGGAGTTATCACTTTTAAAGCAGTTTATTGGCATGGAAACAGGATAACCAAGAAACCGTCTCATCCCAAATGTTGTGACCTGTCCCAAGCTGAATACAGAAAAACAGAGTTGGAAGGGGCCTCTTAGGTCAGGGGCAGGGGGTGGGATTCAAAGATTTTTAACACCGGTTCGGTGGGTGTGGCTTGGTGGGCGTGCTTTGCACGCATGCACACACATTTTGCATGCGTGCGCAGGCGCGGAGGCCTTCCAAGTCGCCTCCTGCAAGCCTGCACTCTCCCGGTCGCTTCAGCAGCTGCCGCGCACTCAGGGGTGGGATTCAAATTTTTTAACAACCGGTTCTGTGGCCATGGCTTAGGTGGTGGGCGTGGCTTGGTGGTCACGTGACTGGGTGGACATGGCTTGGTGGTCATGTTATTGGCTGGGCGTGGCCAACTCAACATCACTCACATCGAGGCACACATCTCCTCGCCTGGCCTCTCATGACTGTGGGGATGCTGCAACAGTCGTAAGTGTGATAAATGGTCATAAGTCACTTTTTTTGGTGCCATTGTAACTTTGGATGGTCACTCCACACAAGCAAAGTATCAGCAAAGGAGGGGGAAAAAACTCCAGAGACGTTCCAGAGACAGGAAGTCTAGTCCTGCCAAGAACATAATAAGGGTTTACGGAGAGGCAGTTTCTGTAAGCAACACCAGAATGTTTCCTTCCTGCCTTCCTTACAGGATTAGCCCAGTAATTCCTTCTAACAACCGGTTCTCTGAACTGCTTAGAATGTTAACAACCGGTTCTAGTGAATAGGTGGGAACTGGTAGAACCTCACCCCTGCGCGTGCTTCAAAAGCAGGGAATAAAGGTCTCTGCTGCTCATCGGCGCTACCAGCTCGGCAGAACCACGCCGAACCGGTAGAATACCACCACTGGTCAGGGGTCAGCAACCCTTGGCTCTGGAGCCACATGTGGCTCTTTCATCCCTCTGCTGTGGCTCCCTGTCGCTGGTCGGTTAGGACAGGTAGAGGAAAAAGGATGCTGTGCTAGGAGGAGACTCTATGGTGGGGGAACCGGACTTCCAATCGGCTCCAGAATTGAATTGGGGGAGGGGAGGCTTCCGGTTAGGATCTTTGTGGCTCTTTGAGTGTTTAAGGTTGCCGATCCCTGTCTTAGGTCCTCTAGCTGAACCTCCTGCACAAGCAGGAGATCTTATCTCCTTCTGGACAAATGGCCGCCCAGTCTCTTCTTGAAAACCTCCAGTGATGGAGCAGCCACAACTTCTGGAGGCAAGTTGTTCCCTGAAGAATTATTCCCATGGCCAGGAAGTTTCTTAATTCCAGGGGGGATTTTTCTTTGTTAAGCTTCCATCCATCCATTACTTCTTGTCTTGCCCTCAGCTGCTTTAGAGGATAGGTCAACCCAAGGAAGCCATGTTGCGTATCTCCTTGGTCAACTGGCAGGATCTAGGAGGACAAGCTTGGCTGCTGCCCCAGCCCTATGGGACATCTTAGCTCCAGAGGTGACGCAAGCCTCCGTTCTTCTGGTTTTCTGGAAGAGTGTTAAGACCTGGTTTTGCCACTTAGCACGGAGGTCTAAAAATATGCAGCCGTAGGGGTGTCTGGTGGCCTGAGGGCACCCCTGTTCCTTCTTAACCTCCTAGCGTTGACTTTTTAACCTGATTTATTTTTACTTGTCAGTTTCAACTTGTTTTTAAGCTATGCTTTAATGTATTTACTAGTTCGTTACCCCTGCTTCGCTATGAAACTATGTGGTCAGGCTTAGTTTTTGGGGAGGAAAATAAGGGGGAAAAAATCCTGCCTCTGCCTACCAGCATCCATCAGTATTTATCTGGCTAGAGTTGAGGGCTGTTTGGAAACTGAAACATTATTTGCTGTGTGAGCAAGGAGACAGCAAGGAGGCTGGGCGTGGCTTAGCTCAACTGTTCTGGACTAAAGCTGGTTGCTGCTCTGAAACTAAAACTGAAATTCCTCTGCTTGTGTTTTGCATTTGGAAGAGATTTCTTTTCAGGTGGGGAGGGGGAGTAGAACTCCTTAGCATCAGAGCATGTTAATAATAGTAATATACAAAATACTAATGCTCTGATGGTCATTTGGAAAAACCCTTTCTTAGTGAGCCCCTAAGCCAAGAGGAACATAGGTGTCAAATTTCAAGTTTGTAGGCTTTACATTTCTGGAGATTTTGTGATGATGCCTGAGTGTATTTCGCTTTTATATATATAGAATAAATATGATTTTTATAAAGCTGTTGCAAACCACCTAGAGCCCCTTACATGAAAAGGTTGGCCTAGAAATTTCATAAATAAAAAATACTTTAGAAGATTTCCAAACCCAGGTGAGACATTCTGTTAATGCTAAAAGTTGCCCCCCCCTCCTTTTTTTTTTTTAACTTTTCATATAACAAAAGAGCTTCAAGGTCTTTCATTCGTTGCCCTGGAGAACATACCAGCTCTTATAAAAAGTGGGGTAACTCAGGTGGCTATTCATTAAGCAGGACTACAGTGGCCACACCTCATTTGATAGGTTATAAAAGTACAGTATATTAGCACTGCTTCCCTTTCGGAGTAAACATACAGCCTCCTTTGACTCACGAAGAGGAAACATCCATATTTTCTTATGCTCATATCTCCAACTAATTATATTGTTGAGATGTTTTATCCAGACCGTTTTAATCCAGAATAATTTCTATGTTCCATTCTGCACATAGTTCCTTTCCGTAAATCAGAATTTCCTCTTTAAATCCCATCAATGTTAGGTGGAAGTCATCTTCCCCCACGCCACCCCAGCTGGATGGTGAGTGTTTTGTGATCTGAACACAGGTAACTTTCCTTAACCCCACCCAAAGTGAAAACCACATGCCTCTCTTCTGCCAAATAAACACACCCGGCAGTGTGAATCAGACTTGGTTTCCACCCCCCTTCCCAAGGAAGCCAACGAGGCATGGGAAAAGGGGCTGACTCACAAGTCACAGGATGGGCCCGGATCCTGTTCCTGGTTTTTCAGGCAGAAAGGGCTGGGAGGCAGCAAAAAGTGTGGTTTGGGGTAAGAACTTCTAGCCAAAGGCCAAACCTAGGTTTGTTGGCCATGTTTTCAGGCATGGGTGGTTTGCAGAGAGAGCAGTCTTGGGTCTAATAAGCTCCAGTTAAAAAAAACAAAACAAAACGAGCATCACAACCAATGCAGGCCGTATACAACATACTACAATCAGGGCCAGAATTTTCACTGCTAAAGCAAGAGGGTTGATAAGTGAGCCATGGTTTTATGACCTTTATGGCCGCCTTTAAATGAATTGCTGCAGTTGTTTAGTAAATTACATGGTTAGTAAGGGAGTCTTGGCTTTCCCAGTTGACTTTGTGCTTGTTGGAAGCTGGGTGGGAAAGTCCTAAATTGGGATTGTGTGACCAGGGCACACTGCAGCCATCAGAAATACATGCCTGTTGCCAAGCATCTGAATTTTGATTGATGCTGCAATGGAAAAAAGTGCACTGTCATTTTTTTCAGACCCATCGTAACTATGAACAGTTTTTGATAGAACGGTTGTATGTTGAGAACTATCTATATACAGTACTCAGAAATGGCTTTTTATCCTGGAGAACCACTATCAGCCAAGGTGACAAGACTTTAACTTAGACCCAGTTTGTTTATATTCACATGTGCATTTGCACCTAATGGGACATGAAGAGAGCACTCTTGTGCAGGGTAATGGAAACGACCTCACAGGACATCTACCTGGCATCTGCAAAGACGGTGAAAGCATCTCTCCTCTAGTTACAGACCCCTCACATCCCAGACATAAACTGTTTCAACTCCTACCCTCAAAACAACACTATAGAGCACTGCACACCAGAACAACTAGACACAAGGACAGTTTTTTCCCTAACGCCATCACTCTGCTAAACAAATAATTCCCTCAACACTGTCCAACTATTTACAAAGTCTGCATTACTATTATTACTAATATCCTCATCACTCCTTATCTCTCATCCCCTCCCACTTGTGACTGTATGACTGTAACTTTATCACTTGTATCCTTACGATTTATATTGACTGTTTCCTAGTATGGTTTGATTGCTTATTGTACCCTATGACTATTATTGAGTGTTGTACCTGATGATTCTTGACTCTTGACGAATGTATCTTTTCTTTTAGGTACCCTGAGAGCATTTGCACCAAAGACAAATTCCTTGTGTGTCCAACCACACTTGGCCAATAAAAGAATTCTATTCCCCAAGACTGCTCACTGGTAGCCATCCCTGATAAGTGTACTTGACAGCTACTGAGAACAGATAGCGGAACAGGAGGATTTATTTGCCAGTGCAAAATGATGGTAAGATTTTTGTGGTCACTTTGTTCATAAATAATAAGGCAGGCCTGGAAGACAATACTGCATGCGTGTTTGCTTGGCTTTATCCAAGTTCCTTCTTCTGACCTTGGGGCCTATCAGGAGAAAATGCTCCTCTTGTTTTTCCCCCCCAGAATTTGACCTTTGTAAGGTCACTGAGAGTTTACTTCTAGGTACAGCAAAAAGAACTGGCAGCACATGCTGATAAAAATAAGGGAAGGTAGCTTGGTACAATGGCTTGGTTGAAACACAAGGCTAAAGGCAATGTTTTCCAACCTCGGTAACTTTAAGATGTATGGACTTCAAGTCCCAGGATTCCGCAGCCAGCATTGACTCTAGGTGAATGGAAAACAACTTGCAGCGCTGATAGGATAGAAAGAAAAAAGAAAAAGAAAAAATAGAAAGAAAAAAGAAAGAAAAAATAAAAATAGAAAGAAACATAGGGTTGGAAGGGACATTAGAGGTCTTCTAGTCCAAACCCCCTGCTTGAGTAGATCTTATATCATGCCCGATAGGAGATGGACAAATATTTGCCTGAACTTTTCTTGAAAACTTCCAGCAATGGAGCATCTTGAATATATCTTGATTTTTCCCCCCTCCACCAGGAGCAATTCTTTTAAAAACAGAACATGGGCTTCTGAGCATGTGCACAGTTTTTTTTTTCTTTTTAGGAGGAAACTCCTTCTGGATGGTGCATCTTCCCCTGATCCCTTCCAATCTTTGCATACTTGCTGTGAACAGATAAGTTAACAGATAATCAGAGTTGGAAGGGACCTTATAGGTCATCTAGTCTAACCCCCGCCCAAGTGGGAGACCCTACACCATTTCTGACAAATGGCAGTCCAATCTCTTCTTGAAAGTCTCAAGTGATGAAGAAGAAACGATTTAGATCTCTTGGGCTAGTTTAGTTCACTGAATAAATCTGGATCCCCCTCCCAGTTGGTGATTTTCCTGACTGGCTTGCTGATAATTCCTTTCAACTGTAAATCAGCTCAGGTGTGTCAGGCTACAACTCCCAAATTCCTGTCATCCTCAGTCAATGGCGTGTCCTTCTAGGGAACTACAACTCCCATCTCCTCCAGCTAAAAGCCAACGGGAACTGTAGTCCAATCTGCATCTAATTGGGAAAGTTGTCTAGCTTTGTACTCAGTTTCTAAATATTGTGAGAAAGGGGAAAAGGAACTCACAAAAGAAACACACACAAGCACACCCTATAGCACATCTATTTTTACCAGCACAATCTCGAAGTAGCTATAAAAATATAGTCATCCTTAGAAAACCAATAAGCAATCCATAAGAAACAAGATCAGCAGATCCAAAATGACAGCAGGAAATTAAAAAAAAAATATCATTGCATAACCCCCAACATTAAACAATTAAAAGCAGTCTACCCTCATCCCCCCACCCACCAAATAGCCAACAAAGAGCAATAAAGCAATAACAGCTAAACATAAATAGCCAGTGACTTTTTTTTTTTTAAAAAAAAGATACATTAAAAATGTGCTTTCCTGTGACTTCTTCTATTTAAATCGTTTCTGGAACTGCTCCCTTAAAAAATAAATAAAGTCTATCTCTTAACTGCTTTAAAAAGGAGCGAAGCAAGTAAGGACTTTGAAAAAGGCCACAAAAGTGGGGAGAAAAAAAATATATCAGGAAAACAGCCTGGGAAATGTTTATTTTAAAGTAGCAATTCAACACATGCCTTTTTTTTTTTTATAAAGGAAAAAAAAATCACATGAAAGCAGTTACAGACAGAATTTTTTTTTTTTTGTAAGTAGCACAGCAAGAAAAGACTTTTTCCAAAAATAGGAAAGGACAGCAACCCCGGATATAATTTATTTATTTATTTTAAAAAAGGAGCAATCCAAGAAGTGATCTGTTTTTTGGTTTTTTTGTTTTTAAATCCCACGAAAGCAGCCAGGGACAGATTTTTCCTTTTTATTATTTTTTTTTTAAAGGAGCAATGCAAGAAATGACTTTTTTTTAAAAAAAAAAAAAAGTCGAAACTCCCACGAAAGCAGCCAAGGGCAGAAAGTTTTGCTTTGCAACTTCCCAGCCCATAAAAGAGCAAAAAAATTAAGTTTGCATTGAGTCAGGCTGGGAGGGGAAAGCCCTCGCCTGGTTCCATTCGGGGGTCCCTGTTTCGCCTCAAGGGGGGGGGGGGGGGGAAACCCGCCCTTTTTTTGGGGGGGGGGGTGGGGTCCCCCCCCCCCTTCCTTCCGCCCCCCCCCCCTCACCTTATAGGTGCTTTCAGTCAGTTTGTTGACCTCTTCGGGACCCCGAGACATGACGGCGGCGGTTAAAGGAGGCGAAGCCGGCGGGCTAGGTGGCCCCGGGCGGGCAGACGGGCGGCTGGGATCCCCTCGGGACGTGTGAGGCGACAACTCGGCTCCCTCGGCGGCGTGAGGCGGGGGAGAGAGAGAAAAGAGAGAGGCGAATCGCGCAGCGGCGTACAGACCCTCCTTCCTCGACGGCGCCCTCCGCGCCAACTGTCAAACTTGCGGAACCGGCCACCTCAGCGGAGGGAGGGGAGGCAGGGGGCGGGCTGTTCCCTCGGCGCGCGCTACCCCGCCCACCCCTGAGGTGAGGCGAGGCGGGGTGGGCGGAGCCGGGCGAGGCCGCTCGCGGAGGGAGGGTCGTCCCCCCCCAGAGGGAAGAGCCGGGCCGCCTGGCCTCCCTGAGGAGAAATATTAGACTCCGTCGCTTTTTTTTCCTCCCCCTCCTCTTTTTTTCCCGCCCTTTCTTCTCGTCCTCCCCCTCCACCGAGGAGGTCAAGCCCCCCCTCCTCTTCCTCCACCCGCACCGGGCGCAGACAGGGGCCCAAGCTGGTGCTCAAAGCCGGCCAAAGGGTGTGTATTGGGGGCCCCCCGGAAAGGAGACCACCAGGAGATGCCTGCCTTTGGTTGCGGTGCATCTTTTCGAGAGGGGCCGCACTTTCAGGAGAGGTGCTGCCCTCTAGTGGAGTTTTAATGCTAAGGTACCTTAGGAAGCAACCTAAGTTAGGGAATGGGTGGCTTTTTGTGTGTGTTTGTGCACAAGACAATTTGTGAAAATAATTGTGTGTGTGTGAGCGAGGGGTGCGTTTTGGGCAGTGCCCAAAGAAAAGGGTTAAAAAGCCCCCCCCTTCTTCAGCCTTAATGAATAAAGACATTCCTTTTCCTCTCTTCTTTTGGACCTTCCCTCGTTTGCAATTTGGGGTTCTTCATTGCATTATTTAATTGCATTAAACTATTGTGTTAACTGCACTCTTCCCCTCCCTCCAGTCTTTTCAGTTTGTTTATGCTCAGAATATATTTATTTATTTATCCAAGGACCTGGAAGAGCTCCAGCCCTTGCAACAACCGAATACAATGTGTCGAAAGGCAGGTTTGTATATGTCTTTGTTTCTCTAAAGATATTTTTTTTTTCTTCCCCTCTTGCGTTTTCTTACCCCTGAAGGCAGAGAGGCAAGCCAGGACCAAGCCAAACTAGCATGGTGTGCAAAAAGGCATTGTGGGAGGAGATGGTTGAAGAGCTGCCCGGCTTGCAAGGATGACGTTTACCCCGGCCTATGAACCAGGTATGCAGCTTGTGACGTTTGCAAACCGGGTTGAGACAATCAAGATCAAATTCCAGAGGCCTCCTTGTGTTAACTTTTCTCAGAAACCACCTGAAACGCAAACAGGTTTGTGATGGTGGCAGGGGCAATTCTCTGCTACTGGAGCTTGCTTTGTCAGTCTGCAGAGGGCAAAACCTTGTTTGTGACAAGCCCCAAATCCCTGAATTCAGTGGCCGAGTTAGTTCTCACAACTCCTTTACCCCTTGCGTGATAGAACCTCGGTTGACGTACGTTGGTTCAGGTGTAAATTGAGCTATGTAGATGCAACAAACTATGATGCATTTTTTAGGCTATCTGTGGTCTGTTCTGCAACCAACCGGGCATTATTTAAATAAACAAATTACAGACCAACCCTGGCTTGGTGTAACATGTGAATTCAAGAAGCTTTCAAGAAGAGGCTGGACTGCCATCGGTCGGAAATGGTGTAGGGTCTCCTGTTTGGGTTCTGGGGTTGGACTAGATCAGGGGTCGCCAACCTTTTGGACCTCAGGACCACCAAACTCATAATTTCAAACCCCGTGGACCAAAGACCCTGGGAAAATCCCCAAAAAAGTCTGCAGGAAAATTCCCCACCTTGTTTTCCTACCGATCGATCGTTCTTTATTTGGGATCGCAGGATACTGTCTCCAGCTCCGTTCTCAGGAGGAGAGAGAGAGAGAGACTTTTGGCTTTATGCAAGGAAAGCAGCAGAAGCAGCAGAAGTCTTTCTTTCTCTCCCCCAAACTCCTCCAGGAATGAGTCTTTGCCGGCGCAGCCTCTTGGAGCAGGAGGCCTTGCAGGGTCCCAAAGACTCATTTCTGGTGGAGTTTGGGGGAGAGAAAGAAAGACTTTTGCTGCTTTTCCTTGCATGCAGCCAAAAGCAGAAGAAATAAGAAGCGGAGAGAGGCAGCCCGGTGGCCAGGCCAGGCGCGTGGGGCGAGTGGGACAAGTTCCCTCCCTTCCCCCTTCCCCTCACTACCTCGTGGTGTTCGCAAAGCAAGCAACACAAGCCTTGTGTTCCTGCAGGCCCTGTGGGCAGTGCAGCCTTGTGTTCCCACACAGCCTGGATTAATTGGGGGTGACATTTCTCTGCGGACCACCAACATTTTCTTGCAGACCACCAGTGGTGCCCAGCTCACTAATTGGTGACCCCTGGACTAGATCAGGGGTCGCCAACCTTTTGGACCTCAGGGACAACCAAACTCATAATTTTAGATCCCAGGGACCACTAAATTGGTGTTGCTGTTTAGGAATCCATGCCGAACTTGACTTGGAAAGTTAGGTGTGAAGCTGCAGAGAGAGGCCTAGCTTATTCCCTTCACTCGTGTCTGCGGGGCTGTGTGTGCTTCTAAAGTGTGTTTGTGTGTGTGTGTGAGAGAGAGAGAGAGAGAGAAAGAGAGAGAACTATACGTTCTCCCGGTGCAGGACTATGCCATCGATCTATGAGTGAGTCATGCGTGTGAGCGGGCTGCCTCCCCGTGTTTTTCAGGAGGGACATCGTGCGTTCAGAGGTGAGCAGCTTGTACAGTCCTGAGCAGTCAAGTGTTAGCTCCACATTGTGAACCAAGCGAGTGTGAAGGACAGTGCACGCTGCACCCGCAGAGGGGCCAACAGCCTGAATGATCAATCACACAGAATCCACAATTAGATTCTAACCTCTGCATTCACCATTTTATCCTAAAAGATAACAACTCTGAAAATCTCAAAGGTGCTTTTTTTTCCCCCCTCCCAAGAGGCAACTGGACTTTTTTTCTTGTTTTTCTTTGAAGACGTTTCGCTTCTCATCTAAGGAGCTTCTTCAGTTCTGACTTGAATGGTGGGGAACGGAAGGATCGATACTCCTTGCAGACAGCTGGTCATTTGCATCCTTTTAGGGAGTCGTTGAGGCCTCTTGGAGGTTTGTCTGCAGCAGTCCCAAGAAGGCTCCACACCCATTTGCAGTGACCCTCAGGACACAGATAAATCTCCAAGTTAGGAGGCAGAAGGGTTATATATTTAATATATTTTCCCCATGCCCTTCTTCCTTGAACGATTTCTGACTCCAGGTTCTCAGGTGCTTTCCAATCCTGGCCGTTTATCAAGTGGTTCCCGTTGAGCAGTTATACTGGTTCTTTGTCGTGTCTGTTCAGCTTCTCATGTGGTCTCATTGGCACTTCTCTGTTTGACCTCTCTTGGATGTTCCAGTGAAATCCTTTGAGGATAAAAGACAATTTCCCTATTTAACCTGTTCCCCTAAATTAGGACAGTGAAATGTTTTAGGTTGATTTCTCAAGTATTGGATTTTTTTAAAAAAGTTGTTCTTTTCACCCCATGTGAAGAAATGTGGCATGTTCTTATAAAAAAGGACTTAACCAGTATCACCATTATCCTCTCTCCCTCCCTCCCTCCCTCTCCTCTTCCTCCTCCTCTCCTCCTCTTCTCCTTTTCCTCCTCTTCCTTTCTCCTCCTCCTCCTCCTCCTTTCTCCTCTTCCTCCTCTTCCTCCTCTACCTCCTCCTCCTCCTCCTCCTCCTTTCTCCTCCTCCTCCTCCTCCTTCCTCCTCCTCCTCCTCTTCCTCCTCCTCCTCCTCCTCCTCCTCCTCCTCCTTTCTCCTCCTCCTCTCCCCCCTCCCAAATTCAACAGAACAGACTACACTTCATTTGCTTTTTGTGCAGCTCAAGGCTGTTGGGGGAAGAAGAATTGAAATAGCTTTCTTAATTCAGTAGCCCAAAGATGAGTGAAAACTCAGAGGTTTAAACTTAAACGTTAAAGTTTACTCTATATTGTGATGATTGAAGCATCCCTGCTGCTTCCCCACGCTTAAAATACATTTCTATCAACAAGGACCAGGCTATCAGAACAAAAGAAAAAAAAAAACATGCCTGCTAGAATGAGTGCCAATTTTTCCTTAGCTGATCTAGCCTTGGTGGTCCAGGTGACACAGGTAGAAAAACAGATGTAAATCTGCAAATCCCTCCCAGCCTTGGGTTTTTTTTTAACCTTCCCTAGATTGGCTTTGCCCATAGCAATAAGGCATGGGGTGCTTACCCAGTGGATAGGTGTGTGTGTGTGTGTGTGATCTGGCTGCAGCATCTGCCACCCCATCGATTAGCTGGGTTGATGCGACTTATCTCGCTGTCTGTGTGGGCATCTCGTTCTTCTATTTTGCTTCTCATCAGACTGAAGAAGCTTCTTGGATGAGAAGCGAAATGTCTTCAAAGAAAATCCAGTTGCCTCTTGAAAAAAAGCTCAGAGGGTTGATGTGATGTTGGCTTTTTCTGAATTGCTTGGTGTCGCTTTTTCAGATTGTAGGTTTTGACAGTTGCTTATATTTATTTATAAATTTTATTGCTGATCAGAGTCCCTGGGATGAGAAAGGAAGAGAGAGAGAGAGCGAGAGAGAGAGAGAGAGAGATGGATATAGATATAAATAGATTTATACACACAGAGAAAGTATTTAAACTGTATATACACATGCACGCAATTTGCAATGAATAGAATAGAATTAAGAATAGATTACAGTAAGAGTAGAGTAGAATAGAATCTATTAAGAATAGAATAGAATAGAATAGAATAGAATAGAATAGAATAGAATAGAATAGAATAGAATAGAATAGAATAGAATAACAAGAGTTGGAAGGGACTTTGGAGGTCTTTTAGCCCAACCCCTGATCAGGCTGGAAACTATACCATTTCAGGCAAATAGTTGTCCAATCTCTTCTTAAGTTGTGGTAGTACCGTAGTTGTGATAGAAAACTTCCTGATGTTGATGGGCGGTACCTGAAGTTGAGAAAATGTTTTAGCAAAAAAGAGAGAGAGAGAGAGAAGTGGAGATAGAAATAGCCCAGCAAGAGAGTAAACTAACTTCATACAAATCCAGTGTGATGAGTAAAGAAACTTTTTTTTTTTTAAAAAAAGATCCACAACTGAGAAAATGCTGTGCTAAAAATACGTTTTCTTTTCAAGTGGGTTTAGTTCAGAAATGAAAACACGGAGGAATGTTTACTCTCCCGTCTTGGAAACGTTGCTTAAAGCTCAGTAAGGCTTTACTAAAACAATCTGCTGCCTTTTTTGAGTTTTATGGCCAGCTTTTGTGTTTTGAAATGCAGCGTGGACGTGATAAAAAGCTATTTATTTCACAATTTCAGATGTGAGCACAGTTCTGATGATTAAGTGAAACTCAGGAAGATATTTTATGCAGAATGTTTGGGAATAACTTATATCATGTTTGTATATTTAAAATGCACCCTTGAATAATAATTTATCTTAGCGCTCTGTTTTTTAAGAGTCTCTGGAGTAATAGCCTAATTTTTTTAAAAAATATTTCAAACATCTAACTCCTTGCGGCACATAAAGTAAATCTTTAATTTAAATGGCAAATGTGCGTGAAATTGTTGGATTAAGTGCTTGTGGTATATCTATGGTGAAATCAGCCAGCAATGGATAAATTTGTAGTCTAGTGAGTTAAAGCTGCTGTTTTGCCCTGAGCCCAAGTCCATTGTTCACATCTATATTAATAGTAATAATTTAAATTTACTGATACATGTATTGATACCATTCATAATTTAAATCTGATAAAGTCTTGGTACATAACATACTAGAAGATTTAACTGTGGCTGAAAAGAAAAAAGTGTGGGTTAATTAATGTGGCAGTATCAGAGGATAGGAGAGTGTAAGGCAAAGAATTGGAGAAGGTAACCAAGAATCAAGATCTGAAAATCAAAGTTGAAAAATTATGGTATAAACTGGCTGTAGTTCCTCCTCCTCCTCCTCCTCCTCCTCCTCCTCCTCCTCCTCCTCCTCCTCCTCCCCCCCTTTGTACACCTACTCCCTTCTAGCACTGATGATGTTACCTAGTTGAGTCATGAAAGGTTTGCAAGAAAACAATCAAATTTAGAGCACCAAGCACCCCACAGTTGTTGTCGTCGTCCTCTTCCTCCTCCTCCTCCCTTCTAGCACTGATGAAGTTACCTAATTTGGTAATGAAACGTCTGCAAGAAAACCACCAAGCTCAGAGAGCACCAAGGATCCTACAATCCTCCTCCTCCTCCTCCCGTCTGACACTGATGATGTTCCCTAGTTGGGTAATGAAACGTCTGCAAGAAAACACCAAACTCAGAGGGCACCAAGGACCCCACAGTTCAATCCGATCTACAAATATTATCTTCTATGTGTAAATATGTTACCCATAAACCTAACAGCTGTTGAGGTCTTGTCCTTGCAAATACTGTGGAAGCACCAACGATTATCAATATGTTCCTTCTGACAGCGTGAGCTACAGGCTGATGCACCAGGAAAACAACAACAACACAGTTCTTTGGATCAAAAATTGGCAGGTCAGGAAAGAGTTGCTGCTTTGTTTGAGAAAATATGGACCTGAAGATGCTTAATTCATTTTGGCTGATTGTTTTCTCTTGTTCTCACTCATGACAAACCTAGGAAAGAAATATCACGGTAATTACAGTAGATGTAACTGCAGTAACTGCAGAAGAAATAATTGCTACCAACCTGCCTTCCATGGAGGACCTGTATACTGCATGAGTCAAAAAGAGGGCTGTGAAAATACAGTATTTAAAGACCCCTCTCATCCTGGACATAAACTGTTTTAACTCCTACCCTCAAAACAACACTATAGAGCACTGCACACCAGAACAACTAGACACAAGGACAGTTTTTCACTGAAAGCCATCACTCTGCTAAACAAATAATTCCCTCAACACTGTCCAACTATTTACAAAGTCCGCACTACTATTAGTATTAATCTTCTCATCACTCCTTATTGCCCATCCCCTCCCACTTGTGACTGACTGTAACTTTGTCGCTTGTATCCTCATGATTTATATTGACTGTTTCCTGGCATGATTTGATTGCTTATTTGTACCCTATGACTATTATTGAGTGTTGTAGCTGATGATTCTTGAATCCTGATGAATGTATCTTTTCTTTTATGTACCCTGAGAGCATTTGCACCAAGACAAATTCCTTGTGTGTCCAATCACGCTTGGCCAATAAAGAATTCTCTTCTCTTCTCTTTTCTCTTCTCTTCTCTTCTCTTCTCTTCTCTTCTCTTCTCTTCTCTTCTCTTCTCTTCTCTCTTCTCTCTTCTCTCTTCTCTCTTCTGTATTCTCTTCTATGTTAATGTTTTTCATTTCAGAATCAGAAAACAATGACTTGTTCTGCTGGTGTAGAATTTAAGGCAGCAGGGGACATGTTTTGAGTATTTGCTTTCTTCACAGCAGATCAAAGCCCTTCTCACCTTTGGATAACATCACCCATTCTTGAGTTCCTATTGTCAAAAAAAGGTACCTGTACAGAGGATTTGCAAAACTTTGGAACCTTTATTACCTTCATAGGCCACTAGATGGTGAGCAAGCTTTGCAAATGAGGCCCAGGTGTGAGGACTGTCAATTTTTCTTGAAATTTATAGACATTTGCTTGCTTGCTTTTGCCTCTCAAGCTCTGGCAGAACTTGAGTTGCAGTGGACCACTACTTTGTGAAGGGAGTTGTAACTCCATCTCACAAGGTGAACCCCTTCAGGTCTTTAAGCAACAGGCATTACCTTAGAGTGCTTGGACACCCCCAAATAACTGATGGAAGAGAAGATTTGTAGCTCAGAGTTGAACTGTGGGGTCCTTGGTGCTCTCTGAGCTTGGTTTTTTTCTTGCAGACCCAACTAGGGAACATCATCAGTGCTGGAAAAGATGATGATGATGATGATACTTTATTGTCATTGTATGAATATTGTCATGCCCCTGTCAGAATCTGATTCTGAGGGGGAGGCCGAGCTGCTGACAGGGAGTAGGAGTGTGGCTCTGTTGGCTGTGGAAGAAACTGGGGAAGGGCAAAGTTCGGCTGGGCAGAGCAGGGGGAGAGGTAGAGCAAGGGAGAGGGAGTTCAGAGGAAGACCCAGGCCCACCCCCTCTTCATCCTAGGGCACACAGGGAGGAACGGAGAAGGGAGCAACGTGAGTTGCGTGGCTTACGGGTGAAGAAAGGGCCCTGATTCCCTTCATTAGCTGCAGCTGGGAACACAGTGTTTAAAAAGGAAAGCTGCGCGCAGAAAAGTTGTTGGAAGCAAATTGTGAGTTATCTGGTATTGTCGAGGCTTATCTGGTTTCCTGGCCCCTTCCCAATTGTATGTGTTTTGTTGGCCTTTCAAGTCTGCAATTCCTTATCCTGCCCTGTCAAGATAATTGCTGCAGCCTGGTTTGTGTGGATTTTTATTTACAGTTTGTATGTATTTTGTTTTCGGACTGGATTTCCTCCACTTAAAGGCTGTTCTTGGGAGAGTTTTTTCTCCAGCCAAAGGTAACCTGGATATTAGGGGCAAAGTTGAAGGTATTAAAGGGATTCTTCTTACTTATGTGACTGTGTTGCCTTTGTGCCACGCCCCTTTGGGTCATCACAAATATACACAATATACACATAGAATGAATTTCACATAACACCCAGAGACCAGACCCAACAAGCACCCACACACATGACAATCCCCAAACATCCCCCCACCCGCCAAAATTCCCCGCCCCCTAAAAACACACAAGCATCCACACAACAGACCAAGTAATACTGTCCAACAGCTCACTGATGATGGTCCTTAAGTGCAATTATAGATCTGGGATAAAAAACTGTTCAGAAAATGTATGGTCTGAGTTTTAGTTGTTCTGTATCTTCTGCCAGAAGGCAACAGTCCAAAAAGATTGTGAGCAGGATGGGAAGAGTCTCTGAGAAAATTGTGTGACTTCCTCAAACAGCGAGATGCGAAGATGTTGTCCAGGGCTGGTAGCTGGAGCCCAATGATATTCTGGGCAGTTTTAATAATTCTCTGTAGGGCTTTTTTGTCTGCTACAGAGCTGCTCCCATTCCACGCAAGAACGCCATATGTCAGGACCCTCTCAATGGTGCTGAGGTAGCAGGACAGTAGATGCTGAGATAGATTTATCTTCCTGAGCATCCCCAGGAAGTACAGCCTCTTCTGTGCCTTCTTTACAATCACGTTACCATTCATAGTCCATGAGAGGAGGTCCTCAGAGATAGAAGCGCCCAGATATTTAAAACTACCCATCCTCTCCACCTCCTCACCATTTATGTACAATGGTAAGTATACATCTCTCTTCCTCCTGAAGTCAGTTATAAGTTCTTTAGTTCTTTTTGGTGTTAAGTGTGAGATTATTTTTTTTACAAGAGAGCAGGGTTTGCAGACAGGAGGAGGAGGAGGAGGAGGAGGAGGAGGAGGAGATGGAAGGGGACTGTGTGGGGCCCCTGGTGCTTTCTGAGCTTGGTTTCTTTCTTGCAGACATTTCACAACCAAACTAGGTAACGTCATCAGTGCGTATGATAATCAGTGTATCATTTTCCCTCCCCCTTCCCACCGCTCACTTTCCTGGGCTATTTTAGCATCAATGATGTTACCCACGTTGGTTTGAATCGTCTGTTCAGGTCCACATTTTTTTTAATCAAAAAAGTCAGACCGCCTTAAAAAGAGGTGCTTTGAAAACCAACGAAGAACGGTTCTTCTAAAGGGGCTCCCCGCTGTTAGTAATCCTGACTCCTGCCCACTCTTTAATTAAAGATGGGAGCCTCGTCTTCCGAGGTTGAACGCAAAAGCCAGTAAAGTTTGAAATGTCAAAATGCGGCCAACCTCGGACTGATGATTCCAAAGCGGCCGATGCTCCAAAAGAATAATGATGACGGATCATTTGCATTATGTTAGAAGTTAGAGATGCCAGTCAGAGCTGAGATCCCCACCGTGGCGAGCAAACTGTGCCCATACATAATGGAAAGGGTTTTGTTTTGTTTTTTTTCTCCAGAGGGAACCACTACCTCTTCCGGCTCTTTAATTACATCTAGATTCAATCACAGTTTTATTTCATATAGTAGCATGTGTTTTAGTAGTTGCCATTAAAAAAAAGGAGGAAATCTGGAAAAGCAGGTTAAAAGCCAAAGTACATTCCAACTCTTATCTTGTGACTAAAATACCCAGAGCTTTTACCCACCGAATAGATTTAATTGGAGAACGTGAATGAGGATGCCCAGCCTGTTGAACGTGCTCATTGGAAGAACCTGGTTTATGAGACACCCAGGGATCTCATAAACCATCTCGAAATCCATCTCGAAATCTGTTTCATGTCCCAAATCTTATTTTTGTTCCCCTCTCCCCCCCCCAGTAACAAACAACGAATGAAGGGAAATAACAGGGACGGAGTTGAACGTGTGGCAGTTGTAACCCAGAATTCGGAGTCAAAGAAAGGGCTGAGAGCAGAGAGAGAGAGAGAGAGAGGGAGAGAGAGAGAATGATTGATGAAAAGAGCAGAGAAAACAGCCAGCACCATTTCTTTTTCTTTTTTATATTTCTGAACTAACTTGCACTGCAGGGAAATCATCCGGCTTGATGTTAGTCGCCCCAGGCTATTACCAAGAAGAGAACGAATGAGAAATGTTGTCAACAGAACAGAACCATAAAGCTTTCCTAGACTGGGAGTTGAGATCACACAACAGTCGCATTGGAAGTTTGCTTTTAAAGAAAGTCCCCTTCCTCCTCCAGTCTCTCTGTATCTCCTGAAGTTTAACAAACCTCCAGCAAGTTAACCATATCCTAGAAAACAATTAAACCAACCTGGATTTGCCAGAGATATGTCTACAGGGTTTCCCCAGGGAGAGTCTTAGCAATCAAATTGCTTCTTTGTTGAATTTGCTGTCTCTGGCTGCACAAATATCCCTTCAGTTTGGAAATGTTGGCTTGTCGTGCTAAGTGTGGGTTATCTTCTTTTTCCTGACAGTGAGGACAGTGGAACGACTTGCCACCAGAAGCTCTGGGGGCTCCAATGTTGGGAAGTTTTTTAAAAAGCGATCAGATAAGCTATTGGTCTGAAATGGTATTGGGCAGTAGTGGGATTCAATTTTTTTTTACTACCGGTTCTGTGGGCGTGGCTTGATGGGTGTGACTGGGTGGGCGTGGCTTCTTCTTTTTTTTTTTTTTGCTTTTTTGCAGCCAACCTCCCCCCCACCTGTTTTTCGGGCCTTCTGGGCCTCAGAGAAGCCTCTGGGGGGCATTTTTGCTCCCAGAAGTCTCCTCGGGCTCAGGAAGGCAAAAAATGGAGGGGGGGGACTGAGCCCCTCTCTCCATTTTTTGCCTTCCTGGGCCTCAGCAAGGGGACAGCTGATTTTATGAACAGCTGATTGTCAGGAGGGTAAAAAAGAAGAAAGAAATACCTTAAGGGGCCAGCATCAGGTGGGCAGAGAGAGCGAGCTTTGGGCGGGTGGCGCAAGCGAGCCAGTGGCGACTGGGCAACCAGGTCAGCGACGTGGCCAGCCAGAACTTACTACCGGTTTGGCGACTCACGCCAAATCCGTGCTACCGGTTCGCAGGATCCGGTGCGAACCGGCTGAATACCACTTATACAGGGTCTCCTGCCTGAGCAAAGGGTTGGACTAGAAGACCTCCAAGGTCCCTTCCAACTCTGTTCATTCTGTTAATTAATATCTTTTTAAACAATGGCGCTTTTCGTCATACGCCGTAAAGGGAAGGAGTAAGGGCTTGTTGGAGTCAGAGAGAGAAAGAATAAGCACAAGTGAGAACCTCTGACACGTCCCGATGATGGTAGAAACAAGATATTTGATGAAGTTTCTAGCAGATGCAGTTGTCACCTTGAGATGTGATTCATCCCCGCTTTCGTCTTGGGACTGCAGTGACTTGACACGGAATTAATGGGACTTCAACAGCCCAAGTTGCATTTTGAACCACAACACCGATGTGAGAATAGATTTGACACCCTTTAAAACAAGAACACATCATTACCCAGCTGGGTTTTTTTTTTCCCCCTTTCCCTTTTCTCTTTTTCATCGCATAGGATGAAAGCAAGTTGCCCCAATGATGATTTAAGAGTTCAAGAGAAATAGACATATGGAATATATGGACATATAGATTCTGGTCGGCACTATATCAGGCAGACGAAAGTTGAGAAACTATGTGTGATGACCTGGGGCGTAGCACAAAGGCAACACAGTCAAATAAGCAAGAAGAATCCCTTTATTATCTCCAACTTTGCCCAGGTTACCTTCGGCTGGAGAAAAACTCTCCCAGGAAGAGTCTTTTTGTGGAGGAAATTCAGTCCGAAAACAAAGTATATATAAACTGTAAATAAAAATTCACACAAATCACTGTGCAGTAATTAACTTGACAGGGCAGGAGAAAGAATTGCAGACTTGAAAGGCCAGCAAAAAACACACAGTTGAGAAGACGCCAGGAACCCAGAAAAGCCTCCACGATACCAGATAATTTACGATTTGCTTCCAACAACTTTGCTGTGCGTGGCTTCCCTTTTTTAAACACTGCGTTCCCAGCTGCAGCTAATGAAGGGAATCAGGGCCCTTTCCTCCCCCGTAAGCCACGCAACTCACGTTGCTCCCTTCTCCGTTCCTCCCTGTGTGCCCTTGGATGAAGAGGGGGTGGGCCTGAGTCTTCTTCTGAATTCCCTCTGCCTTGCTCTACCTCTCCCCCTGCTCTGCCCAGCCGGACTTTGCCCTAGTTTCTTCCCCATCCAATGGAGCTGCACCCCCCACTCCCTGTCAGCTGCTCGGCCTCCCCCTCCGAATCAGATTCCCACAGGGGCATGACACTATGGTTTGTTTGATTCTTGGGGATACCCCAGGAGTCAGACAGCTGGAAAAATCACGACTGTATAACAGCCCGGATGTAACTCCTTGGGATGTGAGCAGGGCCCCAGAGTTGACGGAGCTAAAATAATATTTATACTCCTTCGCACGAGCTGGAATTTTATACCTCAATTCACAAAGGGGAATGATAAATAGATTAAGCCACAGCAGATGGTTGATTCACACTTTTCTCCTGCAGCACACCTCTACCTAATAGAGTTTTTTTTTTTTAAAGATTCTCCCCTCGCTCGGTTTCACAGCTAGAATCAATTTAGCAGATCGGGACAATGTGTGAGAAACTAATAAGCTTTGTTCCTCCATAAAGCCTCCCTTGCGTCATTCTGTCCATTTCCCATTCCCCGAATTTCTCACCTTGACCCAGCTGGTGGTTTCTGGGAGTGGAGAATATTATTTTTTTTAAACGTTAATTAGCATCTCTGAAACCCAGCGAGAGAAGCGGGAACGCAACCTGCTTATTGAAATAAATGAGCATGAAAGGGTTCTAAAGGAAGGCAGTAAAGCCCTATTTGAAAAATGCTGTATCGTGTATATCTACACACAGACACACACACACGCAGACACACACACACACACACACACACACACACACACACACACACACACTGTTCATTGGTTCATTCATTCTTCAGGCAAAAGAAATCCCCTGGTGGTGTAAGGACAAAATGCACCATTCAAAAAGGCAATTTAGATGTTTAAGGCAAAAAAACAAAACAAAAAACCAAACAAACTATTCAGAAGAGATAACCAAGAGAGATCTCGCACCTTTGTTAAGATGGCAGACACAACAAGATCTCCTTTGAGTTCCACTCAACAAGATTCCACACCAGAGTGGGGTGTCCGGTGAGCAAACAGATCCAGGAGTTTAGGATTTCAAGCAGAAGAGATTATTTATAGCTCAAGAGTTGAACCCCGGGGTCCTTGGTGCTCTTTGAGCTGGGCTGTTTGCCTGCAGACGTTTCATGACCCAACTAGGTAACATCATCAGTGTAGAAGAGAGTGGGGTTTGTGGAGTAGAGGAGAAGGAAAAGGGGAGGTGGAGGAAGAAGAGGAGGAGGAGGAAGAGGACTCTAGGGTCCTTAGTGCTCTCTGAACTTAGTTGTTTCCGTGCAAACGTTTCATGACCCAACTAGGTAGCATCATCTTTGCTAGAAGGCTCAGCTGCTTCGTACCTGACTAACCTACCACATATAAACAGGCAGCAAAACCTGCAGTCCCTTACCCTGACAACATTACCTAGTTGGATAATGAAACGTCTACAAGCACACCATCAAAATCCACAGTTCAGGATTTCATTAGTTTACATCCTAATTCCTTAGCCTGCAATCAAAGTTCAAGGAACCGATAGACTGATGGATTAATCCATGTATACGGCCTCCCGTCTCGCAGATGTGACTCTGGACAGCTAACCGCCCATTCAAAGCAAGCACTGTCAACAAAGCATTAAAAACGTAACAAGGGTGGCCAAAAGCAAACCCAGTAAACACTCGCCGGAACAATAGTTTGCTGCCAGACTCCCTTGGGTTATGCAAACACTGTGTACCAACGAAATGATGCATCGTTTTCATGCCTAATTACGGCTGGCCTTTAATTTTTACAGCCTGCTGTTATTTAGCTAGGAATTAAGTTGGTTTCTCCTTCAGCTATCCATTTTGTCAGGTTTTCAAGCTCGCATAACTCAGGGTTTGCCTGTAAAATTGCTTTGAGTGGTGTTCTGCTAAAGCGGAGTAATTTTAATACTAGCTAACCCTCCATTTGGTTGTAATCTCTTTATGTCCCCCACGGATGGTTCTTTTCCACTTGCAACAGTTCCTCCAGTTTTTTTGAGCCTCGGTGGCGCAG